>BMAO01030785.1:0-43879 GCA_019973975.1 Trichonephila clavata
TTTTATTAAATATTTGTTTAGCAGTTTTGTAAAACATAACAAATGCAATTGATTTAAAAGCATGTATCAAAGTACTAAAGCTATTGTTATAAAGTAGCAAATAGTTTACACTCCTCTGCAGCAAAATTAATTAATTGTTGCATGATTAATATAATACTTAAAGATATAAAGGAAATTTATATTTAGGCACTGACCCGTCCATACATGAATATTTGTTATGGAGCATTTGGTACATAAAAATGTCTCTTTAGGTTACATTTTTGTTCATGATTACATCACATGCTGCGACTAAAATACTCTTTTATATACACTGGTATAATGCTGTCCCTGAATCATTAATTTTAAGCGACATGAATTCTTCAAACGTATTGAGAAATCTAATTGATTCAAGCCGAATTTCGCGCAATAACGTTGCGGTATAAATAATATATGGTGAAGTAGCCATTATATTTAAATTCAACTTCAGATTCTTCTGTAAAGTGAATAAGCTATAAGATCAAAATTACCTACTGAAATATATCGAAGTATTAAAAAAAATATTCTCAGCTTTTATAGACAGTTTTCAAGCACAGCCATGGAAGCTCTAGCAAGAATCCACTAGAAAGTTTCTCTGAGTCAACGCAGTTCTCAACACACACACACGCATACATATATGCCTACACACGCATTCACACACACGCATGCATACTCGCACGCATACGCATGCCCATGCATACACACGCAACATTTGTATATAAATTAAGTCTATATATAATGTGTGTTGCAGTTTACCTTAAGTATTTTATTTATAATCACATATTTGTACAGATGCTGTGCTGCGTTTCCAATTCATAATAGTTAAGTTATTTGGTAAGTAGATTTATTATATAACCTTGGGGTATATATATATATATTACTTAAGGTTTTTATTAGAAATAAATGCTTAACTTTTTTCATTTTATTGCTAAAAAAGCACTATATTTACTACAACTGTATTTATTTTTCTGAATTTCTTCGTTCTAATAATATTTGTACATAAAGAGGAAAAATAGCATATTTCGACACAATGTTTATTTCTTCTTGTCTAATTCATATATATATATATATATATATATATATATATTATATATATATATATATATACATAAAACATATATACGCTCTTGTACTAAGTAACTACTTCAACAATTATCATAACACTCTTCATTGCGTATACCAAAAATATAAACTAAAAATATCAAAAATATACCTTATAGTTGTATTTGAAAACGACTCAAATGAAATTTTTTTATTACAACATACAGAGGTATGAATAAACTTTTCTCTTAAACAGGATAAAGTATCTTCCTTTATTGAATTTATTATACCTGGCGATATTAAACTTGCATGTGATCCGGTCGAAGTTCTTTAGATAAATCGTTTGAACCAACGAGTAAAGAGAATTGATTTCGTCATAAATCACACGATTGTCTAAGTCATGTATCTTGCATTAATGTCGAATTCGATCTTGTAAATGTTACAGATGCCGGCAGTTTCTTTGATCGTCTGAAAGAGACAGAAATTTAAGAAAGGGGTGATTTTTTTCTATGGTGTCTGTATAATCATGCTTTTTTCTTTTTTTCTTTAAGATGTTATTCAAGGTGTTTATTATAAAAAAAAATGCTCATATTGTAAAACTTTTTTCACCATATTTACGGAACTTTATTATGACGTTACCATTTCGTCCTTAGTTCCAAATCTGAAAGTATATTGAAAATCAGTGATTACGCGCTGATTTTAGATTAATAATTAAGGGGGTTCCAGCGCGTCCATAGGAGTACGTATTAAATTACGTAAGTTTATGTGCCTTTTTCTCAGAAACTACTTACTTTTCTCATGGATAAAATGTTTACATAAGGTTATGTGTACCATCAGTAAAACTTAAAACCAGGGTTTTTTTTTGTTTGAAATTAAAATAATTATAATTTTTCAAACAATTTTTCCACTTTTTTCACTAAAATTTAGTTTAAGAAAGCCTTATCTAAAACATTTTGCTAGATATATCTAATTCCCTCCATTAAAATGTGTAAACATGTTAAAAGTATGCTCACTGAAAATTTGAGGATTATATAGAAAGTAGTTTTTGAAAAAAAAAAAAGTACATAAAGTAAACAGAAATATTACATTTTGAGAAAACAGGCTTTAAAGTAAAAAATTGTAATTTTTGAGCATTTACTTCTTTTAGTACTATCCAGAAGCATATGAAGCATTTTCTTTACCCTCTTCTCTCTCTTACAAAACGCACTTCTAATTTTCTTTTTTTTCATTATTTTTAACCTTTTTTTTGGGGGGGGGGATCTCAAGATGCTTTCGTTCGGCTTCACTTATACTACGTGCATCTAATTTTTGAAGCATATGGCACACAGTTATAACTTGGTTCAATATCACAATGTTTTAAAATCATTAATTTTGCTACATGGCTCATATTGATCTGAGAAATAGCCATATTTACCCAATTTTAGCATTTTTAGTTCCACAAATGTAGATTTTGGTCCCACTGACGATATGATGTTATTAACTAACTCGTTTGAACAAAAGAAGTGTACCCATACAGTTTGGGATATTTCCAATACACTCTAATTTTTTCCACTTGAACATCACATGGATTTGAGCTCATCAGAAACTTATTCAAGGGAAATTACTGGTGCTATTAACAGACCTCATTTGATGCGCCTCAAGGAGTAGCTTAATTTAAAAATTAATAAAAATACTTCTAATTATCGTATTTCCTCTTATCATTTGTAATTATCGTATTTCCTCTTGTCATACATAAATATCGTATTTCCTCTTGTCATACATAAATATCGTATTTCCTCTTGTCATACATAATCATCTTATTTAACTTATCATATATCATTTTAAACAGAAATATTTGAACTCTTAAAAAGTATAAAAAAAGTGAAAATCGATAATTGTTTTTGGAAATACTTGTGCCCGACATCCTTAAACAGGGAGTAGTTCCCCATTCATCTCTTAACGTATACGACTAAGAAAATTTTTAAAATAATATACTTTAAAATAGACGGATGGTTTAATTTTTAACAAAAATCGTGTTTCATATTTTTTTCTATACAGTAGTGCGAAGGAAAACATTCGTTTAAATTGAGGGAATATTAAACATTAGATACTAGTGTGGGGAATAACTTCGCATTCCCAAGTTTTAATAATACTGCATTTTAGACGGATGAATTTATAAGAACTCCAAAAAATATATATCAAAACTGAGATAATTTCTCTATCTTAAGTTATATTCCATACTTTTAAGGGAATCTTTACCATTAGGAAGAAATAGCCTTTTTCAGAAATTGAAAATTAGTAAACAATGTATAAATTATGCAATACTTAAATACAACGTACAATTTACTTAATTTGATGATATTTACAAAATCAAAAAATTTTTAATATTAAATCTCTTTTACTAGGTATTGAAGTAAAACAGAAGCATTTCAGTGTTTGGTCGATCAACAGCTGCATCTGTTAATTAAAAATTCGTTGCATTATTTATAATCCTTGAAGAAATTAAAATAATCTGCATAAAGCGTAATGCTATCAAGCTACTTTGTGTTTCAAAATTAGTTGGTTCGCTTTACATATTAAAGAAACATGTGTTTGTTTATGAGAGGAAAAATTTCCTTGTATCAAAATTACTGAAAATAACTCACAAGACTCTAGAATTAATGTCCTAAGCTAATGAACTGTGACAAACATTTTATGTTTCTTTCCAGACATAGGAATGCAATGTGAGAAGACGTTAAGATTTGTTACATTTAAGTATATTGATTTTCTCAATTTAATGTTTAAGAAAACATTACATGTGACTTTTGCACAGGAGACACCCAGCATTTATTTCAAAATGCGTTGCTGAAGCTAAGAGGAACTTCCTATCTTTTAGCTATTAAATGTATTTTTATTACTCCGTAAAAGTACAATGTTCAAAACAAAAACAAAAAAAATTCTGAAATAGTAATAAGATGCTGCAAGATTTTCTTTTATTTACGTTTACTATTTAAAGTAATTTTTTGAATACTATTATCACTAACTTTTGCTGATATTGCTTCATTTTTGCAAGCATTACATTTAATCTCTCATTGTTTTGTGTAATTGTGTTTTACCTCTATTAATAATTTACTCTCGTAATATTTTCTAGTATTTAATTTGCTGTTTTCACTAAATACATTTAAATAAATTGGCCTCTTCACGACTAATAGGTTTGCTTACAACTACTCCTGAGCTTTTCCTAATGAGTGAGCGCTTTAAAATGCAGTAAATACCCTACTTATTTAGGTTTCACTTAAACCCGGAAGTTAAATGTGACAAGCATATTGAGAAAATTATTGTTGTTGTTTTGTTTTGTTTTTACTTATCAGATTTTTAAGATGTTTAAGGGTTTTTTTTTACTTTTAAATAATTGTGGTCATCTATTTAGCCAGTTCTTATATCTCTAACTTAAATTTCTTTACATTAAAAACACCCTATCGCTATTTTAAACCTGACTCATTATTTTACTAAATGGGAAACTAAATAAACTGAGATATATCAAATTAACTCCAAATTTAGGTTATATTACCGTTAGAAATTTATTTTTGAAATTTAATGTGAAATTTTCTATACTAATGAGACATATTTTAATGTATATTCTATACATATATATTAATTTATAACTGATAAAGCTTTATAAATGATAGTGGCCCAGGAATCTGATAGGAATATAACCTATTCTCCGACGCTCTTAAAGGAAATACGGTCATTCAATTACCGTCATAATACCGTCTCCTGTTTTCTAAAAGGAAGCTGTCATTTGCAGTTTGGTAAGTTTGGCAGATATTAACGGTTGATTCAATATGGGCAATAATCTTCGGCCTTTAAAGAAGCTCGAAGGTTTCCTAAAGGTCAGGATCTTCTACCAAAATGCGGTAAATATTGATTTCGCGAAATACTATTAAACCACTAATTAATGCTTTTAAAATATTTAAAAAAATTGATACAATACATTGTATTTTGATTATTGCGAGTTTTATGATACTTTTTTTATATAAATTTCACATCTGTAATAATTGTTTCCTTCTGGGAGTGGAATTTCTTTATGGTTTGTTCCGTTCCGATCAAGCTTGAAGCCAAATGAAATAAGATTACAAATTTAGGAAAAATAACTCTATGTATAGATTTGAAAGGGATGTTTCTGTTTTAGAAATATTGCAATATGATGATTAGTTTGGCCACAGTGATTAATTTTTTAAAAGAAATATGATTTTATAAAAAATACAAAAAAAAACCAATTCTGTTGTTTTTTCTAGCATCTGTCAAGAAAGAAATTATACCGTAAATTAAGACATTTTTTAAGTATTTATTCCTTTTTGCAACAAAAGTCTGGCACCTAGTGAGCGTAAAGAGGAAGTTACCAGTCTCTCAATAGCAGTCACCAGCATTGTATGTGCCTATCGAACTGTCTGTGAGATAAGTTGAAATGTCAGACCTGTCAGAGTTTCAAAGAGAAATTAATGTTAGGGCACGTTTAAGTGGGGCATTGGTTACGGAAGCAGCAAGTCTTTTAGGGTTTGCGAGGAGTACGGTATCAGTCGTTATTACAGCGTACACGGAAGAGGGCAAGACGACATCTGCGAAGCACGACAGTGGCCGAAAGTTAAAGTTTGTATAGATGGGTCTTGAAGCCGATAGTAGCCAGAAAACACAAGCAATCGTTATCCGAGGTAACATTAGCATGGGGGTGGCTCCATTATGGTATGGGGTGCGATATCTTGGGGTTGTCTCTGATCACTTGTGATTCTGCATGAGAGAATCAAATCCGATTATTATTTAAGCAATCTAGGGGATCTTGTTCATCCTTTTGTCTAGGCTGTATTTCCTGAAGGAGAGCCGCTTTTTCAAGACGAGAACGCCCTAATTCTACACTGCTAGATGTGTTCAAGCATGGTTCGAAGAGCATGACGATGAAGTTGAACATCTTGTCTGGCCCCTCAGTCTCCGGGCTTGAATATTATTGAACATTTATGGGAATATTTGGAGTCCAAACTTCGTTCCTGATTTCCACCTGCATCCAGCCTTTCTGAATTAGAGACCATTCTACACGAGGAATGGCTTAATATTTCTTTAAATATTGTCGAGGACCTTTACGTATCTGTCCGAAATCGCATTAAATTTGTACTTGAAACAAAGGGTGGTCTACCCTCCTATTAATAAAGATCTTCCATTATTTCACAGCTGCTCGTATTATTTTGTCCTTCATCTGTAATATATTACATAAATTTCTTTAATTCTACTACGCAAGTAAAAGTAACGTGTATTTCATTTATTAAGGGCATATAAACTAAATAATAATTTGAATTGCAATTTGGGTTATAGATAGTAACTTGTTTTGTATAATTTCGGTGCCAATGTCAAAAATGTAATAATTAAATAATTGCTTTAACTTTCTACACTCTGTTTATTCATTGCAGTTTGGCTTTCTTAGGAAGGTCATATGAACTTTTTTCGATGAGTTTTAAGTAATTATAATCACTGTCTCTAGAAATTTAGGAGCTTTGAAAGATCCCTATTCAGCTAAAATATTAACCATTTTGGTCGATCACACTCTCCCCTTTGCTCCCCTGAACGTGAGAACAGTCAGATTGTGTGCAGGATGGTGTAGCCTCATCACAAACCATTGCATAATAGATTGAGTTTGTTACCCGTCCTTGTGTGTCCATTCATACTACTCGACGCCGTTTGCAGCAAAGTGAAATGTCCTAAGGACGTCCATTGCTTCGTTTACCCTTGACTGGAAAGCACAGCTGCTTTCGCCGCCAATGGTGCGATGAATGGTGGACAGGGACAACGGTATGGAACGATATTGTGTTAACTGACCAATCCCGTTTCTGCCTGCAACATTACGATGATCGTATTTGAGTTTGGAGACACAGTGGTGAGAGGCCACTGAGCTGCAGCTTTATGCATCGCCACACTGGGCTTGCAGTGGGCATCATGGTTTGAGGTGGTAATTGGATTTCACTGCCGAACCTCTATATTTTACATTGCCTGTACACTTAGCATCTCGGAGGGTTTGGTGTCCATGGTCCTCCCATACATTCTGAGCTTGTCATCAGCCATATTCGAACAGGATAATGCATGCACACACGTGGCACACAATGCTAAAGCGTTCTTATTTAATCATTAGATTGAATTGCTTTCTTGACCTGCTTGTTCTTCTGATCAATCGCCTGTCCAAAACGTCGGATCCATGCTTGCACAACGACTGGCCCGGAATTAAACACCCGCTGCTACACCGGATCTCCTTTGGCAATATGTGGAAGCAACATGGACTGTTATACCCCAAGTATACATCCAAAACCACTTTGATTCTATGCTGAGACATTTGGGCGCAACTATAGCTAACAATGGCACCTACACACACTAACTACTGATTTTATCATCATCTACACGTCACAAGAGGCTGTAAATGTAATCGTTTGATCTGTGTGCAAAATGTTATCTGCAAAATAAATTTCGCTTTGATATGCCTGGTCCTTCTTGGTGTTGCATTTTGTTTGACCAGTATTATATTTTGAATTTTTAAGGGATATCTTTCTGTCATTGAGTTTGCAAGAATAACTTTTCCCTGAGAGTATGTTTGGAAATTTTTTTATCAAAAGCATTTTTAAAAGTTAGTTAGAAGGAATGAACATGTGCAAAGATTAAAAACTATTGCTTTGAGGCTTTTCGAGGATTGCGTATGGTTAAAACGCTGGGTGAAAAAAGAAAAGATGACTAAAAATAATTCTCGAAATTATTTTTTCATTGTGAACTAAATTTAAGATTATTCAGTGTGTTTTAGTATGCTTTCGGTTTTTGTGTTTGTATGTTATTGGATTTAATTGCCACAGAAATCAACTTTTTTTTTATCTTACCTGTTTACTTGAATAGAACGACATTTAAATATCTGGCATCATTTCTTTTTGACTCCATTGAACGTATATGGAAGTATATGACAGCAGTCATTTTTCTGACTTCATTGGATAATTCAAGTGTCTGGTAACATTTTTTTCAGATTGATTTGTTTATACATTCGAGTATCTGACTACAGATTTTCCCTTATTCGCTAGATTAGTTATTCGAACCCCGTAAGAAAATAGATATGTTGAAATTCAATTGCTGTTTTTTTTTAGCTTCGATATCTAGAATTCTGCTTTATATCTCTTGACATGATTCAACTGTATCAACTGCAAGTATTCTTTAGTGTCAGTAGTGTTTTTGTACAATATTCAAATAAGTCATTTAAACGTTGACATTTGTGCTTAAAAACTTTTCTCTTTACAAGTCATTTTCTTAAATTCTTGAGATTAAAATTATATCTCAATTTCATGTGATCTTCCAATTCAATTAATATTTAATTTTTCACACATTCCATATAGAAAAAAGCCTCAAGAAGTTATATAGTTATAAGATTAAATTTACCTAAACACGTAATGGGTTATATGTATTATGAAATGGATCTTCTATATTTACTGCAAAATTATTTCTCTTGCAAATTTAACATTTTGTCAAAATTAGGGTACAGCAAACCTAAATATCATTCAGAGAACATCTATAAAAATATTTTATAATTATGAGAAACCTCTATACAAGATGTGACACGAAAAAACGATACTCGGTGTGTAGTTTGAAAAAGAAAGGAGTTGGGGACAATTGTTTTGGTGATGCCATTCCACGCACCTCCTCTATCCACGGGGTCAGTTTCAACTTAACCGATCCCGCCATTTGGGAAAACTGCGTCATTGAGTGAACACGTGCAACTGCATTCTGTTGGACAAATGCCGAATCAACATCAAGTTTCTTGTAAAGCTTAAGAAATCAGCCACGAAAAGGTTTTAAAAATTAACTGGAACTTATGAGTTGAAACTTTGTCTTTTGTGCACGTTTGTTTCAATGGCATAAGCGGTTTTCAGGGGGGAAAGACAGCGTGGAAGATGATGAACGTGCTAGGCGTCCAAAGGCAGTGATTACAAAAAAAAACATTTCCAAAATTCACGATATGAGTGGGTTACCTCTCACATCAGTAGTCAGACTGTTAATCAGCACTACTACATTGAAGTTTTAAAAAGACTTCGCTAAAAAAATTTAGAAAATAAAGTCAGAATTGGGGAGTGATGAATGGTTATTGCACTAAGACAATGCTCCCTCTCACACGGCCCTATCTATCAAGCAGTTTCTAAACCGATAAAAAAGCATTGCTGTGAGGGGACATCCTTCTTATATTCACCTGAATTGCCCCCTCGTGTGACTTTTTTTTTACTTCCTAGTGTAAAATCTTGCTTACAGGGAACCCATTTTACCTCAGTTCAAAAGGTTCAGCCAAAAACGGAGTATATCCTGAAGGGCCATCAAACACCCCTCATTCCAGAACCGTTACCAGCAACGACATTATCGAATGCAAAAGTGCGTATATGCTAAATAAAATTATTTTGAAGGTGATAGAGCCTCGGATAACTGATTCTGTATCTACGATGATTTATTGAACCATTTCAAATATTTTGTGTCACACCTTGTACATTACAACTCCCTGAAATTAGTTTTAGAAATATACAATTAGAGAATGAGATAAGCATGCTTGAAATCCTTACAGTTTTTCAAAGTTAAATTTCGGAATAATGAGAAATCCCTCGGGATAACACGGAAAAAAATAACTTGCATTAAGTGCATAAGATCTAACCATAAACTTTAATTTAAGCATGCATATCATAGGGAATCTAGCTCTCTAAAATTTAATTCCATTAGAATTTAAAACAATTCTGTCCAAGGAGGTATTTTTTTATTATTGCGTAGAAATTTGTATTTGAACATGATTGATCGGGTTTCAAAGGACTGTTTATTTACAAGTGTATGATTTAAAACGACGGATGATGGTTACAAAGAATGGTACACTCTCCTCGTTTCTAGTACATAGTATAAATCTTAAATGTATTTGCGCTCTTGGTCACACATTCAAACGGTAATATTTTTTATTCCAGCTGCTCAGGAAAAAATTTCAATCATTAGAAAATACAGATTTCTTTTATGCGTAGGATAATTTTAAAAAACACTCAGAGTTATAGCATCGACAATGAAATCTGTGATAAAAAAGGAGAAATCTGTTGACCTAAAGGTAGGGTCTGAGCCTTCCCCCTTTGTGTACATTATTATTTTCCAGGATGTTCTCCCTCAAAATTGAGATGGAACCGAGCCAAATCGTACTGCAATCTGTACTGTTCTCAATGCTACGGCTAACATCAGACATACTTCTAGTATTCTGCTGCAATTAATTTCACGAACCTGATCTAATACCGCAATACAGGTATCTATAATAATAGCAACCACAAATGTGTTTTATTTCAACCTCCATCAAGTCAGCAGTGATGTTTCCTTGAAGTGCTTACAAAGTTAATGTTAGGTATAAGGTAAATTTCTGTCGTTTTTGAACACGTGCACTTTCATACGTTGTCGATGTTTTGCAAGAATTTGGACCCTACTGAAACCAGTTTAAGGTAAACCAACTAGAGGACTTTATTTTCGTTATTATATGAAATTTATTAAACTAACAGTGATTATATTAACATAAGGGACTTTATTTTTTTTAAATAAATGAATGATTGATAAATCTGAAGGTTAAAACACTTTTACTATTATACAGAACATTAACAAAAAATTTCCTTTAATTATTTTCAAAACTTATTAAGAAATCGCTGTCCTCGTTTGAGCCTTTAAAAAAAAACAAATTTCGATTAAAACGCTTTTTAAAGTATACCATATTTTGCTTAAATAATAGCATCTCCTTTCACTAAAACACTTATAGTATTTGTTCTAGTGAACGGAAATAATAAATTTGGTATTTTTATAAAGCTAATAAGATGGTCTATAAAATAAAATCACAAAAATCATTTGTGAATTTTTGGCAAAATTCACAATTTTAGGTAGCCGGATACCTTAAATAGTTAGATTAATATACTGCAGATATTTTAAACACTTTTTTTTTCAGTTTTAGTCAGCTTTCATTAATTCATAAAATTTTCAACATGAGAGAAGAAAAAGTGAACTGAAGACATTGTATGTTGTTCGAGTTCTTAGAGAAGAATGTGGTATATTCAAAAAGAAGCTTGAGATACGCAGAGAACGCAGTAACAGCTTAAACGTGCCAAAGATGGCTTGTGAAATTTTTCTTGGGTGATTTTTCTTTAAACTATGATCTCAGATTACGAATTCCATCAGTTGTCAATGCAAAATGCAATGCAGTATGAGCAGGACTAATCCTATGTTAACTTTAACAGAAGTAATCTTTTATGTTGGAGTTTATCAGATTACTGCTTTGGATTGTGTTAAAATTGATTTCGCGTTCGAACTCTCTATTTGGGTGCCACACGAATTAAGAGAGTGAAAACCTTTATCGAACAGAATTTCGATATGGTCCTCAAATCTTGCTCGTCACAAAAGGGAATCGTTTTTGGGCCACTTGGTGGCTGAAGATAAAAAATGGATAGTGAATAAACACGTGACTAGAAAAAAAGAAAATGTTTACAAAGTTGAGGTACCATCGTTGGCATCCAAAGCTGGCGTGCATCAGAGTTAGGTTGCGTTGTGTCGTTGGTGAGATAGTAAGGGTATAGTGCACTGTAAGTTGTTGAAAGAAAATGAAACGGTTGTTACTGTTTGCAACTTGAAATTTTTGAAATAAAATTCAGCATAAATGTCCATTTTCGACCAACAGAAAGAATGTGATTCTTCACCACGACAACGCTAGAATACACGTGGGAAGAAACACCGCAAAAAATGGCAAAGTTGGGTTAGGAAACTTTTCCTCAGCCACCATATACTACCGGTATGGTCCGATCTGACTATCATCTGTTCAGGCCACTGTAAAATTATTTTGAGGGAAATAGTTATATAAATTATGAGGGTTTAACAAAAATGGCAGTGGAAGAGAGAATATTTTGTCTTCAAAACGGAGAGGTTTTCTTTTCCAGGGGGTTAGATAAGCTGCCAGATGGTTGGCAGACAGTTGTAAACAGCACAAATGATATTATACTTTAGATTAAACTTAAAATAAAAAAGGAATTTTTAAATTTTTTTTTTACACAGAACTTTTCCTTAAACCTAATAGCATCAAGGAAGCCAGAATTATAAACATGTGGAGGAAATTTAGAGCCGCATATTTTTCATCTATACTCATAACTTAAGTAATATGTGATTTCTGTGCAATAAAATTGTAAGCCACATTTTGCATTGGGGTTTTAATCTACATGTAACAAGAATTAATACAAAATATGCAATATAGACAGAGAAAATAATGGCAATCAAGGAATAAATTTTTTTTTTATTTTGATTATACTAATTTGGTAAAATTATAGAAACCATTTCAAAATGAAATTATTATTGAAAGAATATTTAAAATTTTAAAATAAAAATAAAATATATGATTCAAAGAAATGGCCAATCTTCGAAAGAATATAATGTGGCGAATAACTACTTATGGGGGATGTAATAAATTAATGAAAGTAGCATTATATTGCAGTTAACTTTAAAATCATTTTTTGTCTGTTAAATTATGATACAATTCATGAAATATTTCTTGGGAGTTTGAATATAATTTTGAAACCAATCGTAATCAAAAACATATTTTGATGGAATTACATCATGTTTAATAATTAATTTATCATTTAAGTGAATTAACCTCATTATGGAAACATTCCTTTACAAACATAAGAAACACGCTAGAATATATAATGTTTTTTTAATACTGTTAATTAAATCGCGCAATCTCTAACATCATTTACTTGAGAAATTCTTGATCACACTTGTAAAATGATACAATCTGTGTTGGATATGTGGAAATACTGCAAAGTGGAAACAAGTGTAGACCAGCTCTTCTCAAACTGTGAGGTGCGCCCACCAAGGTAACGTGATAACTTTACGAGGAGAGTGGGAACAAGCATATTAAAATGTCAAAAACAAAAGATTATTTTTTTAAAAAAATATGAATTTATTTAAAGTAAACAAGGAAAATACATTCTGACTGATTAAAAAAAGGAACTATACACATTCACAATGATATAATGTGTCAATACTGAACAATGTGTTTTATAATTAATTTTACAATTGTAAATTAGGAACAAGTTTAATAATTACCAGTGACTCCATGGGCTTGCCATATATAAAATTATATACAACAAATAACACTCATAGTGATAATGTATACAGTTTATATAATTAATCCCTTCACTGTCGATTAAAAGTTGTATGATTCGCTCCCGTAGACCATTGTTTTCCACGTAGGCACGTGTATGTGACTTATTGGGGGGGGGGAGAAAATGAGTAAATAAGGATATCCTCTGAAATAAGTAAGTCCTTCGCAAACACTGTCAATATTTTTTAATGCATTCCAAATCCTTCGGAATAATTTTATGAATGACACATAAAAGATTATACTTCGGAAAGACGTATGCATACCTCCGGGGAAATTAATGCTTTGGCTGATAGAGACGTTTATATAGACCAGTTGCCCTTAAGAAATTAAAGTAATATTATAACTTTAGCGTAATAGTATAATATTATTGAATTCAATAAATATTTATTGTATAGAAGGGAGACACGGTGAAAAGTGTGATTGAATATTGGGTCTCAAATACTGCAAGTTTGAGAGGCACTAGTGTCCAGATCAGAAGTTAAAACATCGGTAAAGATTAACAATTTATTGCGTATATACTTAAACAATGAAAGCAGTAAACCTAATAACATCAAGGCAGCTTGTCAACTAATCCAATTGTGGCTTGACTAGGATATGGACGGCGGTTAGAGCTTCATCTTTTTTTTTATGTCTCACAGTCATGATTTCCTTGTACATCCTAGGAATCTGAATATCTTGATTAAAATAGTACATCTGCATATCTTGGCTGGAAGCACCATATACATAGCTTTATCGAGCTCAATTTTTTTAACGTTCTAAAAGTAAATAAATCCTTTTGATACCTGGTTCTTAGACTGATTCAATAGCACACAATGAAAAACTGAAATGATGACAAAGGTAGGACTGAAATAAATTCAAAGAAAGTTATGACATGAATTGGGTTAATCCTTATAATTTAGGTGCGAGTATATGGCAAATTTTAACGATTAGTTATATTCAAACTCATCGCTTCTCTACGACCTCTTGAAACATACATGATTGCCTCCATATAATCTTCCCATAAGGTAAACTCAACGAGCTTGCTAATATATGAAGCTCTCAAATTCTTACTCAAAAATTGACTCAGAACCCTCTAAATTTTTCTGCATCTACTGGACTTTTGCTAATGGATAAAAATATGAAATATTTAGCTCATAACGTTTATTTTTATTTTATAATTGTTATAACGAATCAGGTAATGCATTTCATCAACTCCTTTAAAATCCATAGGATTAGATTTAAAATTTCCCTCATGATGGATTATATATCAAACTTTTTTTAAAAAATCAATTGATTACGGTTAAAATGGTTTGATAAAAAAATTGATTTATAATATTAAACACTGATTACGTTGAAAACATTTAACACCATCAAAAATCTCCGATGGTTGTCATTAACAAAATCAATACGGTTATGAAACTGGTTGTGGGTACCCCTGATTATTGAAAAAAGCATTACTTACAATGCATTTATGGATTAATGTTTTCAGATGCCACAAACTTTACTGCTCCAAAAATACCTTCTAAAGTTTTTTAGGCAACATTTGTTGTTATTTGTGTGCTCTAACAATTTCTAGGCGAGAAGATTTCAAACAATTTGCAAAATTTTCGGATCATATTTTAAAATAATGCATATTGTAAATTCAAATGAAAAATTGAACCGAATATATTTTTTTACAAAATAAGGTACTCAACATCATATAGTTTTAGTCTTTCTTAAGTCTTTCCAAAGTTTTCCCAAACAACATTAATCAAATTTTTATTATTTCTTCAATCTCCAGAGTTCACTATGGTAAAGTTAATGCATTAATAAATAAAATTTATAAGATAGTAGAAAAGGGTAATCCACTTTTGGGAGACATCAATCAATTATCTGGAGGTTGTCTTGGAAAAATATTCTCCTTTTAAAGTTTACTTAATCGAGTTTGCATATATTTGTGCAACGGAGTATTCGAGGAACTGTGCTTTGAATTAATAAAATTATTCAATATTCAAAGCTGATTTTAAGTCTCTAATCTTCGAAGAATAATGGGAAAATATTAGGTTATTAAATATCAAACTGATTGACGGTTTTAAAATAAATTTGATATCACTGGACTTGATTTAAAAATATTTTAGTAATTATTATAGGCTATAATATTGTCATTTTACATTAATAGATTATGGTTTTATTTATAATAGTTAAACTTCTCTAGAAATTTCTTGCTTTCCCTATGGCCCCGAGTATTGGCAAATTCAGGTGAAAGTTGGCTGACCGAGAAACATTGTCTAAACCTGCATTCCTGGTTCCTAAGGCCAGGAGTTTGCTCTAGGATTTCTGTGGCTATATCTATTCTATCATGACTATAGTTATCTTAGGTATATAACTATTTTTGTATATTTTTGTAATATATATATATATATATATAAGTGTTTTTATAAAACTTTCTAAAAAAATAAATTTCTGATTTTGCATGTCACTATAATATAAGTGGGAAATTCTTTATTATCAAAATGTAAATAGTTACAAATTCATTACATACGAGTATAAGTTGTAAATGATAAAAAAAATGTTTCATTTAATATTTAATAGAGCTCTTGTATAATTTGTTAAAGCACATATAGGTATTTATTAGTATTGTAATTTATTAAAGAATAAACCACGAAAATTTCCGGGAAATAATGCTTACGTTTCATTTACGTACTTATTGGTTTAAACTTTAAAAAAAATCATTTGATTTCTAAAGTTGTATAATATTTCAGGTATCCCGTTTTTGTTTTTGATTAAAATCTCCTGTGGTTCGATCCACCTTTTAATTTTCTTTTTGAGATTGACTATGTTGAGGTTATTCAAAGTCTAGTATTGCATTATTGAATGGCTGAAAACTGAATTGGTACATATAATAGCCATTTATTTTACAAAATGAAGCGTTAATGTTGGTTATAGTGTTGGCCTCGATAGTCAGACCTTCGGTAAACGTTGAGACTCCGAAATAACTTTTCGTTGAGTGTCGTTGAAATTCAGGTTTGCTAGTCTAGGACAGTGGCCTTCAAACTTTTCAACTCACGAAACCCCTAAAACTTGAAGGTGCTTTCGTGGCACTATTAGAACTAGACAGTGTTTTCGAGGAGCCCCCTTCTTTTCACATACTTCGAAGAACATATCTCAAAACAATACTTAGTATAGATCAGCATGTTTCAGGCACTTTATGAAAAGCCAATTTAAAAAAAGAGATTACATTTATTATTAAATAAGACTCGAATGTAATACTTTAAAAATAATTTACTCATTAATAGTAATAATTTGTGATTCTCTCCTACCCATGAATTATACTTAGTAACTGGTATATATGCTAGTATTTTTTAAACAAAATGTTGAAATCTAGGTCTATTGAGATTAAATGCAATCGTATTAATATTCCGAATTTAAATTGTTTTTATACTTTGTTTCTGTACTGATGTTAAGAACCATTTGCTTTGAGAAACATATTTCACTTAATCATAATGTTCTGATGGGCATAAAAATGTTTATATTTGTTTGAGAAATCCTTTGTGTATTGTTCATGGAATTTTCCACCTAAAATTTAGAAGCTGTTCTTGCTTAAATTTAAATTTTAACATCAATGTTAATATGTTTTGTTCCATTTCCTTCCTTATAGGCGTTGTTTTCCACAAACGTAAAAAGGTGCATTTTCCATTATAAAACTACTTAATTTTTGAAGGACATAGAGCTATTTATCAAACATAAAATTATCTCGTGGAAAACTCGAGATAGTAAACAATAGAATATGCAGAATCTAGTAGGCAGTATATATATATATATATATAAAGATGAAAATTTTTAATACTTTTTTATTATATTATAATAAAAGTTTTACAAGAGTATATAGCAAAGTAAATTTACTAATTAGATAAATTTTAATAAATAGGGGGATGAGCTTTAGATACTTGTAATTATTCACAGAGGACACTAATCCATTTTGCATACATGTTTATTTCTTCTTGATATTTTTTGTGACTCGTGATACCCCTTGATATGCTTTGTGGAACTCTAGTGTTCCGTGGAGTTCCACAAGGTCAGTTTTAAGGCCACTGGTCTGGAATTTTCGTAATTTAGAGGGATTTTATTCCATTTTTGCCACACCTAACAGAAGTAGCTGATAGTTGGGAGCTTTTTTTGAATACAAATCAATTGGCTCTCTTTACATGTGGTCTAATGGAAATGAAAATGAAAAGGGTGATGGAATTGATAATGTTCCACTATTTATGTCGATAGTGATGCCACAGAATGGATACCAAGTAATAATAATATTCCTGGAATGTTTGCGACTCGAAATGTTTTGTGACAAAACAGTGGTCTTACAAGTTTCACAGCAATAATATCAACGTCAAATTTTTTGTGATTCAAAGGCTCATAATATATGACAATTACTTGAAATAATATTAAAATATCTTAAAATTAAGCTATACTGAACAGTAGTCCTGCAATTATATTTTACATCATGGTGTGTGTTGAAATGACACTGGTGGACGTTTAAGGGTAATCGAAATCCTGGACGTTGTACTGTTAAACCAGCGGTGACACAAAATGTGTTGACTTGCACAATTTTTTTTTTTTGCCTCTATACTTTCACTCTCAAAATTTAGCACGTGCCCTAGTTGGGCCTCCATTGAAAAATAACTTTATCTATAAAAGGAAGTCTGTTCTAAAATGGAATTTCCACGAGCTCATTTTACGAGTATAATTTTAATTAATTTTATTAATTCTCATTATTTTAACAAAGAATTGTTAATTTCCTGTTTAGGCAAACATTCAAAGAATTCTAATGAATGCATTTCCTAGTTTATTATGGTATTTATTTCCTTAAGGGGAAATGCGAAAAAGATATTGATATTTTAACTGGTACCGTTTTGGAGGATAATTATTCATTTTTTTCTAAAAAGGGTAATTTGTTCAAAACCGTTCTTGCTTGCATATTTTACTAGCAAAACACACACACAAAAGTTGGCATTAATTGCATCTATTTAAAACATTTAATTTAAACATATTCACTGTAATTCCCTGTGAAGGTTTAAGATCTTCCTAGAAATGAAGCTTACCTTTATTTCACGTCCCAAAGTAAATGAGATTTGATAATTAAGCTAAGTAAATTTAATCTTCATAGTTTTAATAGATCTTAGTCTGATTTTCTAAGAATTACCATATAAAATTAGCTCTCAGTTCGTTTAAAGCTATTTCTGCTAAAAGACATGAATCTCTGAAAAACAACCCCCTATCGTATTTACATTATTTGATAATCCTTAAACTTTAATTACTTATTTCTACATATTGATTAATAACTAAATAAATAATGCTCACATTTTTGCATTAAAAAAGATGTAAGTATCTTTAAGAAAATCGTAAATATATTTTTTTTATTCTGAAGGTTTACATATTCTAATAATTAGTGAAACGACAGTTTAAGTAAAATAAATGATACTTATTTTTCTTATCTGCTTATAAATATACATTTTAGTATATCAATATCTGCATATTATACTGTGTTTACATTGTTTTGTTGTTTAAGATTTCAAAGAAGAATTGTTACCTCTCGATATACATTAGTCTTTAAATTTTAATATTATTCTTCAATTTTAAGCCTTAGGGTTTGAATCCAGAAAGGGGAAAAGTTAATAACTTACAGATTAAATATTTGCATTTTAGGGTAAATATATTCCAACAATTTTTGTCAAATAATGCAATACTTTACCCACTGTAAAATTGAAACGAAAGTTTAAAATGAAATAAATTTTATATATTTTGAATTTGAAAATAATATAAACGAGTACAAGGAAAACATTAAGTAAGCAAATAAACAAAAACGTAATCCCTCAGGGACATGCAGACTAAATGAAACATGTATATAAACATGTAATGTTTTTAAAATAATAGCCACTTTTTACTGCAGACTATTTATAAGTGAATCGAAGAAGCTGTCTTAAAGACTACACGATGTTTGCCTAAATTCTTTTCCATCTTTATTCCCTTCAATATCAATTAGAATTCTTATTTTCCTCTTCAATTTTCGCAAGCTACTTTCCCCTTCATGCTCCACAGAGATTCAAGTTTTTCAATAGACTGAACAAATAATGTTATACCTTGAATAAAAGAAAACTATGAATGAGATGGTAAAAATAGTTTCTTTTATCCTTTTTAAAAAATGAGTAATCAGATTTGAAGCGATTTCCCTCAGGATTCTTTGAAAATAATCAGTCTGTTGATTTATGATGTTCTATATATAGGTATATTGAATACTTATAATACATATTCAAAGATGATAACTCGATTTCTCGTTCCGTGCACGAACCCAAGCATCTAGAATGATATAGAATTAATAAGTGAAATATAAAATAATTCCTTTTTTTCCATGAAAAGATAAAAGTGTTTTTATATGTTTTATCATACTTTCAAAATTGACGGTAAATGACTGAGATTGCTATGAAGAATAAAATATAAGAAACAGCTGGTTCTATTGAACTTATAGTTTATTACTGGTAAATCCACCGTATAACATGCACTTTTAAAACAATAATAATACCGAAATTTACGGGTGCGCTTTATACGCTGGGTATAAATATAAGAACTTTAAAAATAAAAATAAAAAAATTGAGCATAGAAAAAAAAATAATACATCCATATTTTTTTTAAATATGTTTATTTAAAAGTAAGTACTGCTTATGAACTTAAAGGGTGGTAGTTCAAGCAGCATACTATTTTTTTCTAAAGCTTGGAATAATACCTGCGATAAAGGACTTTAAAACGTAACAGCATTGCACACTTACATTTCAGGTTTTTTCGTAAAAAACCGGGGTGCAAGTTATATGGCTAATGCACCAAAAATTAAAAACTGCTACTTAAAAGCATAGGGGCACGTTATAAGCTGAATTTTACGATCATTAAACGTAAAAAATATCGCAAACTTGCTACATCAAATTAGAATTTCAAGTAACTAATGTATCACATGTCTTAATACTGCCAGTTTTGTTCCAAGACAGATGTGTTACCGACCGACTTGATGTAGCTATCATCACGTGGGCATGACTAAACATTACGAAATCCAATAGCCTTCGTACAGTTCTGAAATCTCGTCAAAGCAACAACTATATACTAATCTTCTCTTTTGGCAGAATTCTGAAATATTAAAAATATTATAAAATAACTTGCATCCTAAATTTTGTTCACAATATCATCACACATATTTTTTCAATCTCATTAAGTTCTTTTAAACAACAAAAGTCTAAAAACTAAGCTGAGACGATAATTGCTAGGGAAGATTACTCATTATTCCTTATAAATTTAAACAACCTTATGTAAAATATCGTGTTTAATTTTAGGGTGCTGACCGCTATTGTCAGGCCACAAAATAAGACTGAACGTTACTGCGCATCTCTAATGTTGCCTATATTTTTTGAGTTTCTAAGATCATGTCGGGAGACGCTAGAGTAGGCATGTCAAACGCGTGGGCCGCGGGCCACATGCGTCCCGCCAATACATAGGTTGAGGCCAAGTGAGACTTTCTAAAAACTTCTGAACATTTAATTGTTTTTCAATTTGAAATTTATTTGTTGTCACTTTTTTAAAAAGTTTAGTTACCTATTGTTGTTTTAAAAGAAATCATGTTTGATAATAGAAGAAAATTTTAGATTTAAAGTTATTTTTAATATTTCATTAAAATTCATTTAATTTTATTCTAATAAATTAATTTTTAAATGTGAATCCAGGCATATTATTCCTTATAAAGGAGTCAAGATTCATTTTGTGTGTGCGACATTTATTTCTCTCCCTCCATCTCTCCTTGTAGGACAACAGAGTGACTTCAGAGACCACTATAAATATATTTTTAAGTTTAAAAAACGAAAGGCGTGGTCAAGATTGAGAGAGTAATGTTTACTCAATTGTGTGTGTTTGTTTGGGAAAAAAACTGGACTTTGGTTTTTTTTTAATATTAAACTAAAAATTATTTAATAAAGATATATTCATACTTCAAGAAGAATGTGTAAGAAAAGAGATTAATTGAAGAGGAACATCGCAATTTTCAAGAAAATGGAAACTGCTATATTTTTGTGTCCAGAGCTAGAATAACATATTATGGCTAGTATAAAAAAAAACTATTTCTGTTGTAAAGGAATATATAATCTTTAAAGGCACTATGACACAAATCATTTTGTTTCTTTAAGAAACAAGTCAAGATGAAGGGTGCAAGATGCAGCATCATAAGTTTCAAGACCGTGAAGCACCAGAGGTTGAAGTCTGACTTTGCCTCATGCCTGCATGCATTTAGCTGAACAAATTTAAATGGCTTTTACGCCTTGGGTGACCCTATCAGAAGAATACACTCCCGACGTATTTCACCCATTCCGACGCATTCATTTTTTTTACACAAATCATAAAACAAACTATCCCCAAATATGTTTCAAAATTTCGTGTAGATAAATTGTCGAAATGGAAATAAACTCTTCAAAAACAACAAAATGCATTCCTTAAATTTGCTGAAGACAGTGCAGCTGCAGCAAAATTCAGTTATATGTTGTCACATTTAATCGCATGAAAATCGAGACAATTTACTAAAGGGGAATGTATTAGTGAATGCTTAGTAAAAGCGGAGGTATTATTGCTATTACAAATAAAAAAAAATATGTAGCTGGCAGAGTTGATCAAAATTTTGAGAAATCTGCATAATTCAACAATATATCAAGCCTAATCTATTATAATTGAAGACTATGGTTGACTATGATTAAAGTCATGAACTCTTTCCCTACGTTGTCGTGTCACGGGTTCGAGTGTTCATGCCGCTGAAGACTCGCCGTGTAGTGAGGCTGATGCAGCTTAAATCTGTCGAATCTCATAGTCATCCCAATGGCGTGAAGCTACGAGGTTCGTCGCCAATAGTCCTCGTGTTACTTCAGAGAGCGATGTTAATTAACACTCACTTGTTATTGCAATTGATAAAAGACTAGAAATTCTAAATACCATTCAGCTGCCCATTCTTATTTGTAGATGTGATGTTAATTTAAAAATAAATTAGCAAAACTCCGAGAAATTATTCATATACATACTACAAAACCTGGAGTCGATATTTTTCAAGAAGTTATGAAAGTTTTGATGAAGTATACGCCGCACTTTTGTGTGGGAAAGGGGAATTGTTTTGCATTTAAACGGTGCACCTACTATGATCCGTATTGATACCTAGCATACACCTACTGTTGCCACGCCCTCTCATTTCCTTTGTCTTACTCATACCGAGTGGACGTAGGAAAGCTTTCTTTTTGGATGCATGGATGTGCCTCTTGTTATAAAATACACTGATGTCCAAATGTTAAGCATAAATCGTAAAATGCGAAAAACCTGGGGTAAATATTCGTGAAATTATTCCAAATTTCTTGCGGATATTAACTGAGAAGACGAAACATTGGGTTTATGCAAAACTTTTCAGTTGACTACGTCCTGTGCGAAACAGCGGCGTAAGCAGGAACGCTGAGAAACCGATTCCCGCAGCATAGGCAGTTCAGACAAGTTTCGTGCAACTGCTGTGCGAAGGAACGTTGTTACCCAACAAACAAGGTGAATGGTGGCACAAAGACGCGAAATGGACATGTTTACGAAAGGAAAATTCGTTGGAATGCTGGAATCCTCACGATCACAAACCGAAGTGTCTCGAATTCTGAATGTGAACCAGTCTGTGATCTCAAGACTGTGGCAGAGGTTTCAAAGAAGGGAGATGTTACCCAATAACCAGTATCAGATCGACTGAGAGTCACAACCCCACGCCAAGACCGATATCTGGTAATTAGTGCGCGATGTCAGAGGGGCAGTTCTGCCAGAGCACTGTGTCGGCGTTTACAGCCGCCACAAACGAGACAAACTCTTTACATGAGACTCAATCATGCTGGCCTGTATGCCAGAAGACCATCAGTTTGCATTCCCCTCACGTCTGCGCATAAACGCGCTCGTTTGAACTGGATTTTGAAACATCAACATTGGAGTGTCGGAGATGGGCCAATGTGATGTTCAGTGACGAGTCCCGGTTTAGTCTGAGTAGTGATTCTCGGCGGTAATGATATGGAGAGAACGTGGAACACGTATTGAACCAAGAATCATAACGGAAAGACATCATTTTCCATCAAAGGGAGTTATGGTATGTTCAAGCATCGTGATGGACGGCCGCACTGACCTCCATTTCTGTGACACGCGGTATGTGACAGCTGAAAGATACAGAGACGAAGTTATTGAGCGTTATGTTCGCTTGTTTCGAGGTGCGACGGTCCTGACTTTACACTGGTGTGCAAAAATTAAGGACGAAGTCGAAAAATTAGCATATCAGCTGAACGAAGAGCAGAGCGGATAGAAATAGCAATCAGAAGATTAAATGAGGTGATGTATGGTAGCACATGCGCAGATATGCAGGTAGACGTAATGGGGAGTGTCTGAGTAGTAAAGCATGTTGTCGGTGTAAGATTAGTATTTCTGGCAAGGAGATTGCACAACATATAGCAGTTAAAATCACACCGAGTTGCTGCCTCAGCGAGTAATGGCGAATAATCAATCTGTTAGACCACATCTGGATGCTTTTACCCGAGGTCGAATCATTGGGAAGTTGGAGGAAGGTCGCAGTTGGACAAGTGTGGCTGCAGAGTTCGGAATTGCTCACAGCATCGTTTCACGACTTTGGAGACAATTTGAAACTACAGGAACAGCTATCCGGGGTTCAGTAGTGGTCGTCCACGAGGAACCACACCCGCAGATGACCGGTATATTGCCTTATAGGCCAGAAGAAACAGGCGGCAGACAACGGGAGAAATCGCTAGACACACGACACAGGCGACTGGACGACCGATATCGCGTTTTACCGTGGTCAGAAGACTACACGGTGGTGGTCTGTTTGCACGACGCCCTGTACGGTGTGTACCTCTAACGCCTGCCCATCGGAGAAGGCGTTCTCTGTGGTGCCGGAATACCGGAATTGGAGAGACAATGAATGGGACGAGTACTCTTTACAGATGAGAGCAGATTCAGTCTCAGTAGCGATTCTCATCGCATACTCATCTGGAGAGAGCGGGAAGCCGCAATCATCCTTCGAACATCATTGAAAGGACAGGTATGGAGGTTGCGGTGTTCTCGTTTGGGGAGTCATCATGCTTGGTAGTCGTACAGACCTTCACATCTTCGACGCAGGTTCAGTCAACGGGACCCGTTATTGTAACGAGATTCTTCTTCCATATGTGCGTCTTTTTAGAGGCGCTATGGGTGCGCAGTTCCTTTTCATGGACGACAATGCACCATGTCTTCGCACAGTAGCTGCCGAACAGCTCTTAGAGAGTGAGGATATTGAACGTATGGATTGGCCGGCACGATCTCCGGATCTCAATCCCATCGAGCATGTATGGGATTTTCTAGGCAGACGCTTGGCACTCGTACCTTACCACCAGTAACGATTCCGGAGCTTCGATTGGCGTTGCAAGACGAATGGGCAGCAATGCCTCAACAACTCATTGACACCCTCATTCTTAGCATGGGCAGACGCTGTGAAACCTGCCTAGCAGTCAAGGGAGATCATATCCCTACTAAAGACCGGATATTTCTTGCTGGAAACCCATCACAGGGATGTTTCAGCCTTCAGTCGCATTGCGCTCCATGCTACTTTTTAATAAAGCTTCTTTTTATCCCTCTGATTTCTCTTTATTAAGTGTTGCTTAAATTACTCATGTCCTTACGTATTGGGGATCTTACGGTATTAAATGTGTTGATTTGGAATGCTTTTGTACAAAGTTATATTGAAAAAACGTCTCGTCCTTAATTTTTGCACACCAGTGTATATTCATGGATGACAATGTGCCATGTCACGAGAGGTGCTGATTGATGACTTCCTTGAAACGGAAAACATCCAGCGCATGTCGTGGCCTGAAAACTCCCCTGATTTAAATCCTATGGAGCATGCATGGGATATGCTCGGGAGACAAATTGCAGCCCTTTCGCACCCACCAAGCTCCTTTACTGAACTGAATACAGCTCTCCAAGAATCGTGGAACCGTTGGAGCCCACAACTCATTCATCATCTCACAGCAAGTACGGTAAATCGCTGTGCAGCGTGCCTAGCTGTCAGAGGTGACCACACGCCTTATTAAACTGAAGCATCAGTATTTTAATTAATGTTTTTTTCACTTTATTAATTATTATCATTCTTTTGATTTGCTTCCTTATTTTATAAACATTTTACACTCGCATATCACGTTTCCCGCCATTCTGGTTTACAGTTCCTTCGTTATTCACATAATTATCAATTATGCTTAACTTTTGGAACCAGCGTATTTTCCATACGAAATATTGTTCATACGGATTACTTCATGTTGGTGATAATTAATCTAAGTTTGTGTGTGTGTTTTTAGTTCATTTAACTCTCAAAAACTAAACTAAACATTATCGGCGTTGATTTCATAATGCTAGCATTACACTGCACTTAAAATCAAAGTCATCACTAGTACTAGTTTTATTTAATTGTATTTTGTAATAGGAGAATACAGATTTGAAGCTGCCATGGACTTTAGATATTTAGGCTGTGAATTGAGCACACTGAATGACATAAACCAAGAGATCCGCATCACGTCGCATCGTACAATCGCGTCACGAAAAAGGTCTTTGTAGACAGACTATATGATACTCGAAAAAGTGGAAGACCAAGACTCAGGTGGATCGATTACATAGAAAAAATCTAACAACTATTAATGTCAGAAACTAGAAAAGTCATGCCAAGAACAAGACAGCCAGGAATGGAATTCCTAGGAAGGCCAAGGCCTAATCTGGGTTATCATGTCATTGAGAAAGAAAGGATACCACCGCATTTAGGCCTTCATACCCTTGTTTAAAACCAGAATTGCTAAGTAAGTAGTTGCAAAAAAGATTAAAAGAAACATGCAAATAGCATGACAATTTTTAATATGTTTATTGCATTGTTTACCCGTATAATGCTTTAAAGTTTTAAATATCAGTCTTTTTTAAATAAATAGTCACTAAAATTGTAAATTATATTCGAGCATATAAACGTAATTATCCTCAATTTGCTTCATTTCAGGAAGATTTAGAATGTCACTGATCAATCATATTATATCAAAGTTCAATGGTTTTGAATCATGAAATGTTGAAACGATTCTTCAAGGTGCTGGTCGAAAAAATAATTTTCTTAAAAACAAAAAGTTACGAATGTGCTGAATTAAAAGATGGAAAATAGAAAAAAAAAAGAGGAGGACCTGGCCCTCTTAGATGATATTATAAGTCATCTTAAGCAACTTAATCTTAAGATTCAAGGCAAAAATCAGAATATTGTTGCAACAATATTTGATAATACTAACACTTTCAAATAAAAATCTTTGCATTGACGAAAATATACAGAAAAATAAAATTTATTTTACTTTGAAGGCTACCAATATCCATTGATTAAATCACCTAAATTAAAATTTAAATGTATGCTTACCAAATTAAATTGTTAGAAACGGAATTCAATCGAAAGTTTTTGGATTTTATAAGCTATAAATTACAATTTTCTTATTTTTACTTGGCTTCTATCTATCGATATTGAAATTGTAAATGGAAATTTATAAGTTGAGTTAATTATGAAATCTAATGGATTCTTTGTTGAAGCAAATATCTAAGGAATTTGAAATTCCAGATATTTATTTATTTATCTGTAGATCATTTTCCTAAAACGTTATCGTTTGTTTTGCGTACGATGAATGTGTTCGGTAGCACTGATTTATGTGAGCAAATATTTACTTTTATAAAAAATAACTAAAATTCAGAAAAGTCAAGATTAACCGATATCAACAGTCATTATCAATTATAAAAATATTTCATCAGCTCAATACAGTCAACTAAATTTTGATGACTTGTTTTACGAAAAAATATGCTAAATGTTTTATAAAAATATTTCTCTCTCAACAGTAAGTATCTTAAACAGTATTTGTTTTTATAATTATTTTGTTTCTTATAAAAAATATGAAATATTTATAGGGTGACTGTAAGACCAACATGTAAAATGAAATGACTATGTATGCAAAGTATAAAATGAATTGGCCTTGAATTTTAGGCTAATAAATACATATGTAATCATTTTAAAAATTGTATTTTATTAATTTTGTTAGCCTTGAAAACATGCGACCCCCAACTAAATGTACAACGGATCATATGGCCCTCTATATCACATGAGTTTGACATTTCTGCGCTAGAGTAAATAGAACGCCACGATTAGAAGGAAGACGATGATACTCCGTGGTGTCTATAAGAAACTGCAGAGAGGCGAGCAAAGCCACTCGCACAGTTAAAAC
The DNA here is from genome assembly GCA_019973975.1 of Trichonephila clavata. Lineage (NCBI taxonomy): Eukaryota > Metazoa > Arthropoda > Arachnida > Araneae > Nephilidae > Trichonephila > Trichonephila clavata. Next base: position 27,538 of record BMAO01030785.1, read on the forward strand.
CTGAAACTTAATCATTTAATCTTGTAAATAACGTGTAAATATTATAACCGTGAATCATTAAATTTAAAAGGTAACTTATGATATCTTGCCTTGTTCTGTTGACCAACTGATACCTCTAAACTTTTAAACGAAAATTTTCCTTGCGATCTTGACACTTAAAAAGAAAGAAAAAAAAAACAGGAGTATTTTATTATAACAGAGGCATTTTAAAGGAATATAGCTGAAAATGTCAAGGTTTGTCATTTTGAAATAGGATCATTGTTTAAAAATACCCATGGGGATACAATTTGATATAGCCTTTAAGATCATTACTTTAATAATAAAATCACTTACTTTAGATTCTAAATTTGAATTTTTGAACATAAAGCATCCAAAAAATAACCCCAAAGTACATTAATGAAGTCTTATTTAATTGCATATTATTCAAGTATGGTTAAATTATTTACAACAAAAAGAATCAATGACGTTATTAGACTATTGTAAAAGCCTAATAGTAATCATTACCCAATACGTAAACCTCCAAACATAATGAGAAACTATAAAAAATGAAAATGCCTAAACATTTGTTTTAAGACATCACAAAAATCATACCATTTGACCGTAGCTGAAAAATAATTTACCCTCCGAGATTTGCGTGGCAAACGTAAGGACGAACATTATTTCTTGGTTAATGCCAAATCTTTTGACATTAATTTTAGTGTCATTCTATGCAATAACACTTATTCGCAAGGGAGGTTATAAAAGGAGTACTTCTAATTACTTAATACTTTGCAATATACCAAATTTAATTTTTTATTATCTCAGTCAAGTTTAGAAAACATACTTACGGCATTGGGAAATATCTTAAAGGACAATTAAGTGTAACGATTTCTTTAAGTTTCTCATGTGACAGGATATTTTTAAATGAGTAAAATAAATGTAAAATTACCTGATCTATGTTCCTTAGCTATCATTTACATAAAAAATTTGGATATGCTACGAAGTTGGATATCCAAATGGAATAGCTAATTACTCTTTTTCTTTAAAATTCATTTAAATTGCTAAAGGAATAATAATGCATTGAAATAATATATATATGCATATATAGAATAATATATATATATGTATATACAGTCGGACCTCTACTTATCGAAGTCGTTAAATCCCGATAAAAGCGCTCGTTATAAGAAAAATTCGTTAATTGGAGTTCATGCTTTAATATACTTTAGAGACTACATAAAACAAATTTTAAATTCATAAACATTATTTACAATTTACAAGAGGAAATTACTCGCACTTTTTTTGAAAATTAATATCTGTTTATTTTATATACAATATTTTACTCATCAAAAAGGAATCTGCTAGTAGAACAAGGAAGGGATAAAAACACTGTCCAAGAATGTGCACTGCATTTTCAAATTAAAAAAAAATAACTTAATATTAAAATTAATGCACATTTAATGACATTTTCTCATTTTGAATCTGCGAGTAATTTTAAACTTACGTTATTTTATAGCTGGTAATTTTAAGAATACATTACCACATGCATTCTTATATTTAATTACTGATGAAAACTGTTAATTTTACTTGAATTTTTTTTCTTGAAAAATTACGGTAATTTTATTGCTTTAAGTGAGCTAGACACATGGTTATATCAGATCAAGGCAATTGATCACCATAAAAAGTGCTGAAAGAGAATAATCTGAAAAATGTCCTGAAATATTTTTAAAATGCGGAGAGAAAAAATCGAATCACTAGAGAAAAAGTTCAATAAATAGAAAATTCACAGTACTATTCGGAAGTTATTTTATGAAGAAAATCGTAAAATGTTCTCAGTACCTGTAAAAAGTTCAAAAAGTAGAGAACTTTGAGGAATAGAAATTCTTTAAAGGGAGATTGTATATATAATATACAACATACCAGAATGCTTTTTTTGGCAAATTTCACATTCCCAAAATTCAAAAGAATTTAAATATTAAGAACTACCTCATAGTAAAATTAAAGCAGAAATCAAGGTCTATGTTCCTTTAATTTTATGCGCAACCGGTTTTTGTAATCAAAGAATTTTCAATGCTTAGTGTTTTTAATATCAGCTAATTTTTTTTTTATTTTCTTAATACTCAGTCAGTTTTACTATTCAGGAAATTAAAGAATTTAATTTTTAAATGAAACACACAATAATGGGGGAGTTTACAGAGTTTTATACGATAATAGTTTTTCTCCAACGATATTTAGTGTACTTACATAAAAGGATAAAAAAATGTAAGAAAACTGTGTTTTTAGAAGTCCAATTCACTTTTGAGCGAAATAAAGTGTTCATGATGAACACAAATAATTTTCCATTAAACAAAAGAATTAATTTCGTATGTAAAATGTAAAAAATAAATATTCTTACAAGTTTTAAAAATTATTCTCGGGTATTAAATCCATAGATGTAGAGTACAACACATATATTTATATATCAAATATAATTTACTTATAAAAATTTAATGCACCGTTCTATTACATACAGTCTGATACAAATAAACATGTATTACTACAATTATTGTACTAAATGTGTATCAGAGCAATTATTTTACATCATTTTTTAAAAATTTATATAGTTGCATCATTAAATATTGTAATGATTAAGTTTTAATACTTACACTATTCAAAGAAAAGTTGATGTAACATTAAAGAAAGTACGTATTACTTTTAAAATAATGGAGTATTATTTAAGTGAAAATAATGAGATGACTTAATTTTTCAAATAGTAAAATCAATTTTTTCTACAAAAATAAAGAAACTGCCTAGATTCCTTTAGAAAAGGGTTCAAATCCCTGAAAGGCATTAATATTACTATATTTCTTCACATCTAGAAATGTATGATTGTCCATATAATTATATGATTTTTATAATAATCTGTCGCTTGTTTAAAATAAAGTACAAAAAATGTTCGGATATTCAAAATTATTTAAATATGTGTTTTTTTACTACAAAGCTATTATAAAGATTTATATAAAAACAATTGATTTAATTTAATTTGATTTAACTGATTACTTTAAATATGTATCTAACCTAATTTTGTACTAAAAAACTGGAAAAGTTAAGTAAAAAAATAAAGAAAACAAACTTAAAAAATTTTAAAAAAACATTAAGTTTAAAGATTAAAAGCAGAGTGTAATACACAGAAACTCTATGTACCTGTTTATTACAATTTTCAATTCATTTAAAGCAGGGGTGACCAATCTTTTTGGGAAGAGTGCTACAAGCAGATAAAAAAAAAAATATGCGTGCCACTTTCAATTTTTAGAACAAATAAAAGAATATGAAACCCGGAAAATATATTACTTTTAGGCTAATTATTGAATTTTAGAGAAATTTCAAATTTTTAATGAAAGTTTAAGTAGTGGAAATTTAAAAATAATGCAATAAAGCAGACAAAAGTACAAACATAAGTTTTGTTGTTTATAAACTTTTACAGGTACATTAAATTGTGCTAAGTATAAGATAAAAATAAATAAATATATATTGATTCCATTAACTCTAAATACACCCAACTCTTTTTTTACATGTTTTTGAAATCGTACGTATGCGGATTTTTTTACACAAACCTTTTGTTGTAGCATGCATTTAAAAAGCAATTTGGGATTCGTGCTCTTTGGATTAGGATGATTTGGATTCATCGAATTTATGACTCTTTATGATAATATAGAAGTCCATCATGATAAAGTAGAAATGAAGTTCAGCTATTAACAGCTGATTTGATTCTCGAGGCTTGAAATTTTCTGCTGGTATATGTCAACGTAATCATACGTTTTGTATTACAGAATATCAAGAATTATATAAAATAAAGCCACTATTAACATACTTTGTAACAACAACAAATACTGACCAAGTGAGTTAACAAGGAACGAAATTCTTCATTTGAATAAAACCGACAACTACCTTAGACACGTGACACATCCACTGATGGCATCATTTGGATCTAATTCGCCATAAACGCGCACGTGTTTATCTACTAGTGAGGATTTTTTTTTTTTTTTTTTTTTTTGTTATCTAGAAGTTTTATTCCTAATTTCAATTTGAATTTTTATAAGTTATGTATTCTTATAGACTCTGTGAATTTTAACTGTACATTAATTAAAACTTTTTTTAATAAAAAAAAAATAATTGTTTTTATTTTATAAATACGCCACAGGCAATTTGCTTATGACTATTTTTGCTTTTTTGGGGGGAGGGGGGAATGTATTTACAGATGTTTGATCTTATAAGATTTTTCTTTAAAATTGTAGAACATATCCACAAATTCGCATATTCGCATATATACATTCCCATATATATGTATTCCCAAATTTGCATGTCGCATAGATTTTTTACGCGATTTTTTACACGGTTTTACAAGGAATGTATCTACCACAGCTTTTCTCAAACTGTGGTACGCACCGATAAGGGGCACGATAACACTGCGAGGGAGACGCGCCCATATTGAAAAGTCGAAATCAAACGCTATTTAAAAAAAAATATATTAATTTACTGAAAGCAAACAAACAAAATACATTCTGACATGAAAAATAAAATACTTATTTACACTGATGTAATACATTTATAAATGTAGCAGTATTGCACATTGTACACTGCTGGCCACCGTAAATGCAACACCAAGAAAGACTAGAGATATCACAACAAAATTTATTTCGTAGATAACATGTTGACCAAGTATCAAATGATTAAATTTATAGACTTCTGTGAAGTGTGGTTCCTGCCAGAATCAATAGCCAGAGTAGCCACCATTGTTGGAGATCACCGATGCCACACGCCTTGGCATTGATTCAAAGAGTCTTTGAATGTGTTTTGGGGGTACAACAGACCAAGCAGCTTCCACACGTTGCCAAATTTGATCTGGTGTGGCAGCTGGGGGTGTAATATGAGTCAATCGTTGAGCAACCATAAACCACATGTTTTCTATCGGCAAAAGATCCGAAGAGCGAGCCAACCGGGGAAGCAAATTAATCTAGTGAATGACGAAGAACATTTGGACAATGCGTGTCTCATGTGGTCGACCATTATCCTGTTGAAATATGGATGTGGCCAAGCCCTGAAGGTAAGGAAGAAGAACTGGCTCCACCACCACAGAGGTGTAGCTATGGCTGTTTAAACTACCTACAGTGCGTACTAGAGGTGTGCGAGATGGATATCCAATACCGACACATACCATAATACCCGGTGCAGGACCAGTGTGGCGGTGCATAACGCAGCTGTTTAGCATCCTCTCTCCACGGTGTCTCCAGGCTCGAATCCGACCATCGTGGTGTTGCAGACAGAGGCGTGACTCATCAGTAAAGACAACTTCATTCCATTCTGATGCCCACATCCTTCTTTCATCGCACCATTGGCGGAGGAGACGTCTGTGGTTCTGCGTGAAGGGTAGACGAAGGAATGGACGTCTTGCAGGCAGACCACTTTGCTGTAAACGGCGTCAAATGGTGCGCGAGACACTGAATGATGCGTTACTGATTCATTGTGCCGTGCTACGATTCTTGATGTGACTGAGCGATCCATCACTGTCATGCGCACAGTTTGCCTGTACTCGCGTGAATTGGTGCACTGATGTGGATGCGATCAACCATGTCGGTCCGTCGTACCCTCCTGCATCCAACGATCACATATCCGCATTACGGTTGTTTGGTTTCGTCCTACGCGACCGTTAAGGTATCCGACTACGTTGAAAATGCCATTTTCGGTCAAAAATCGCATTTCCTTTTTATTTTTCCATTTTAAAGTTCAAGCAATTAGCTTTCTAAATCTGTCTTTGTTTTGTCTGTGCGATAATTAGAAAAAAAGTTACAGATGTTTAAAATATTTTTACAGCTGTCATTCGAAACCGGAAGTGGTGAAATCGAAACCGGAAGTTGTCTGTTTAACATGCTTTTTACCGATAATTTTTGCAGTTTCAACCCATTATAATTTTAAAAACTATTTCTGACAATATTTTTAATTATTTAATTGATGGGCAACAATTTCGATCTTTTAATTCGAATCTTGCGATTGGCAACATTTGTTTCTTCTGACCTCACATGTTTTTGTTTTGATTTGTGCCTTACGAATTTTGATCCTAAATTTCTTCTAAAAACTTAACTTTTTTCGATTTAATTGTACAATTTTTGATCGTTGATGGTTTCTATACATTCTGCTTTTAAAAATTCAAGTTATAATGGTTCATAAAACTATAAAAATAACTTCTTGAAAATGCAACAGTGGACTGATAACAGTAGATTGGTAACAAAAACATTGGAAGTAGCAAATATTCAAACTTGTAATGAACAAAAACTGGATTCACTGAAGAATTTTTCACAGTGCAAAGAATGTTTTAATGGAACATTAAGAGGTTATGGAATATTTTATTTAAATATTTTGGGAAGTATGTTTTTCTCAATTTGTGTTTCTTCAATTGTTTTGAGAAGAATCTGTACCTGCATGAAGATTACTTGTTTGGACTGACTTCTAATGTGACTTTAAAATGCTCCAAATGTACTTTTATTGTCAATTTTTCAGCTACTAAAAAGCTTAAAAACCAAACTTTAATTAATTTGCAACTTATTTGTGGAATGTGAGTTATTGGAAGATGACATTTGTCTGCGAAAAAGTTACGTGCTAAGCTGAATATGTTATGCCGTATGGCAAAAAGAGCATATAGACTTTGTGAAAGAAATATCTTGGCTGCTGCTACATCAACGGCTAAAGATGTCATGAATGCTGCTGTGTTGGTTGTAAAAAGCATTACAAAATGTTCCAACACGTCAATTGGAGAATGTGGAATATCCGTTGACGACAGATACATGGACATTCTTCCCTAAAAGTTTCTATAGAAACTTTATCCATCGCCACTGGGAAACTTCCAGATTAGGAAATTATGTCTAAGTTTTGTAGAATTCTAAATGTCTAGTCGAACATGCGTGTTCCTGCATTCATCTGGTATTTACTTCAATCATGGAATCTGTTTGTGCGTACAAAATCTTTGTGTGATTTTATACCACGAGATCTTAAAACAATGTTGATTTCTATGGTGTGTGATGGTGATTCCCAAGGATACATTTTAGTTAAAGATCTATTTGATGTCAACAGTGTCATAAAATGAGTGCCTAATATACTTCTAAGAAAGTGTGAGTATTCGGCAAAGAAAACTTAGAAAAAGCCAGAAAAACCTCGGTGGGAAAGAAAAACTTTCCAGTGTTATGATTAATAAAATTCAAAACTATTATGGCAGTAACACCAATCACGTCAAAGCTCTGCTAAGTGCGGCATTTTTTCTCGGTGGCTCCATCGGAGAGATACCCATGTTATGCACCATGCCCAAATGGAGCTGAGAGCTGGTGTGAGTATCAATGAAGAATAGCCACCGGAAAAAATATATATAAATAAAGGTGTAAGCCTTTCCATGAAACTTTTAAATATTGTTAAACCTGTGTATACAAAGTTGTTTGATAAGCAGTTATTATAAAATTGCCTCCACGGTGTGACACAAATGTAAACAAATCATTTAACGCGTTTTTTCGGCAAATTGTTCTGAAAGAAACTTTTATTGAGCTGAAAACATTTTCTTTGGGTACCCATATTGCTGTCATTATTTTTAACAAAGCTTTTATTTGTTTGTTTGAAAGCTTTTGGCATAAATGCAAATTATTATACACTGCGTGATGACAGTTTTCTTGCCATCATTCGCACAGTGACTCGAAACAACATTCTTTGCCTTTTTAAAAATCAGCCAGAAAAAAAATATAGGGCCCAAAGAAAGTTAAAATTTAATAAAATAGCAAGGAGTGGAGGTGTTAAATATAAATCATTAGAGTTTTAGTAATATACTTGTGATATTTTGTTTTGAAATTACATTTATAAAGTTTAAATGCATTTTTCTCAAAACTGTTTTTTTGTAAATTTCTTGATATTTCAAATGTGATATCTAAAGAGCCAATAGAGATACTTGTATGAAATTTTACACAAATGTTATTAATAGTATTATCTAGAGGTTGGACTAGCAGCTAAGAAATTGAACAATTTTTAGTGATTTTATAGTTGGATTTCCTTATAAAAGTATCGAAAATTTGAATGAAATTCATAGGTTGTAGCTTCGATTAGCTATAACTTTTGATTAAAAGAAAGTAATTTAAAACTTGTAGTACAACCTCTAGAAATGTGTTTGAAAAATGTGCTGCAGCAATTTTTTTTGTAAAATATAAATTATTTTTAAAAATAGAGCCTTTGAAAAAATTAAAAAAATTAATTAAAATTTTATTAAAATTTCATTAAAATTTTAAATTTTTGTAAATTTTAATGTATGTATATTATTTATAACTGTGTTTTTTATCATAGTGCAAAAAATGAAATTAAAAATGTAAATATTTTAGTGAATTTTAGAAAAATAAAAAAATAGGTCTCCGAACGTAGTCGGATACCTTAAAGATAATCCACAATCTCGGTAGGTCACTCTCCTTCCTCTGTTGAACTTGGAAACTTGATCAAAAGCTGATCGCTACGAGACATAACTGATCTTTTTTTTGGAAAAACCACAAGAAAAACATAATTACCGAACTTGAAAGCGTCGAAATCTCCATGCCTTAATTAGTGCTTTGAGGTGGCCCCACAGGCGTGCGTGATGTGTGTCTGCACTGAAATTCTAATCATTTGCACATCTCACCTCCGCTAATGCATGCTGTAAACTTCATGTCATTTGCGTACTTCTTTCAGGGTGTTGCCAGCAGTGTATTTTAAAATCAATTTTATATTATTAAGTTAAAATCAAGTTTAATAATTAACAGTGAACCCATGCTCTTGTCATGTATAAAATTATGGACAGAAATTAAGTCTAATCTTGATAATTTATATGGTTTATAATTAAGCCCTTTATACTGCCGATGAAAACATACGCGATTCCCTCCCCAATGTCATTGTTTAACACGTAGACAAGCGCAGGTGGTGTATACGGGGGGGGGGGAGGAATAAATAAAAGTAAATCCTTTGAAATAAGTAAATCCTACGTAAACGCAGTCAAGGTTATTTTATTGCATTCCAAAGCCTTCGGAATAATTTTATGGGTACACAGAAAAAATCGCACTTTAGAAATACGTATGCATACTTCCGGGGCAATTAACACACTGGCTTAGCTAAGCTTTTTTACACGCTAGTGATACTTAAGATTTTAAAGTCGTATTGTAGCTTTGTCACTAAAATATATTATTAATAAATTCAATTCATTGTTATTGCATAGAAGGGGTTCAATGAAAATTATTTTTGAATATTGGGTCAATAAAGAAAGCTTAAAAAGCACTGATTTATCGTGTAAAAAAAGAGTTGGGTGTGATTTTTTATCACAGATGGGAAACAACTAAAGTCTTGAAAAGGATGTATACAAAAGGATATATGAAAAAATCAGCATTTTTTTATCACCTTGAAAATCCTCAAACCAAGCACTGAAAAAATCATTGGCAAAATGGATATTAATTTTATAAATCTACCATAGCTCGAAGCATTATTAATTTTGTAAGATAGCTCCTGCATCAATGTTAATCTTTTTCAATCAAAATTGAAACAAAAAATTAAAAAGCTAGTTCACAAAAAAAATATTTGAGGTGTATAAAATAATTTTTTTCTTTCTTTAATCTTAAATTTATTTTATTTAAATGATCCATAGTATTGGTAAGAAAAGCTAAGTCCCAAAGCCAATTTCATTTTTGAGTAGCAACACTCACTGGGAAATTCATTGTTTAAAACACACGCTCCCTCAAATTCCAAAATCTCATGAGGGAAATTTATTTGAAAAGCCAGCGCACACAACAATGAAGGAGTACATTTATTCTACATCAACATTTTTGCTGTAATTCAATGAAGTGTTTTAAAATATTAATTAATGTTTTTATTTCTTTGAAACAACTGCATTTAGATAAACTTTGAGAAATTGGTATTCTCATTATTATCTTTTAAAATTTTTAAGTTTTTTTCCGTACGTCTTCACGTGTCACTTGTTCAATTCAGATGTGCAACACTGTGGCATGCTTGCCGCGGGTCAGCCACTCCTGATCTAAAGAATTAAATTTTTCCTTTACGATTATTTTTCTGTAAAAACTATTCTTAGCTTATTTATATTAAATAAAGGAAACATGCTTACCAAGTTTCAATTTTGTGGGTGTAATATTACAAAAACTGGAGTTTATAGCTGTAAGACTCCTTAACCCTCTAAGCGGTACAAAGCCTTTTTCTGCCATCCTGAGATGCTTCAAAAACGCACCACACGTTTTTTCCCGTAAGACCGGGGTTTCACCAAAAATGGACCAAACATATTTTTCCCTCCTCAAGTAACAGCTTCGAAAGCGTTAGAGACGTTTTTTTTCCGAAATCCTTTCAATCCTTTAAAGGTTTAACATCTTGAAGGATAATCAGGGAGAATTGAGGTGACAAAATGGACTCTGACAGGAAGTTTTATGGCTCGCGGGGAATCCCGTTCTTCCCCTGCAGCAATCGTAAAAAACTGGTAAGAATTTTAAACCTCCAGAGCGTACTGACTATTAGTTAAAGTTTGTAAGAAAACTTGACTTGAAATATTATTGGGTTTGAATTAAATAAATTATTTGATGTAGTTTTCACGATCTAGGCATTTTTTAAAATCTTGCATTTAAATAATTTTTTAAGTTCAATCGCATAAGTACTATAGATGATATACTCACTTTTGATTTAATATTATTTTGAAATTCAACGAATTGGGAACGGGAAGGGTAGCTTGATAAAACTCATTTTTTTTATTTATCTTAAAATTCTGAAGTAGAATTAAGTTTTTATAATGTATCTTTAAAAATATCTATGATATATCTATATTTAAATTCACAGTATATATTAAAACAATGAGGATAATTTACACTTTCATTTTTCTTATTTTAATTAATACTTCTAAGTTTTTTTTAAAGGAATCATTTCGTTTGTGTCAAAAACTAACAGAAAAAAGAAAAAGGTTCAAAATTAAAATCTGTTAAACTTTTGAAATTCTAAACATGCATGATTTTTAAGCATCTGTAAAACAGAACTTGTAAAAATTGTGTCCGCATTGATAAAAATAACAACAACAAAAAACCTATTTAAATCCTTAAGTTTTACATAACATCAAAACAAGGTGTTCAGAGTATCTTACAAACAGTCCCTAGTTTTGTATTGCTTAGATAACGAATTATAATAGAATTTTTAATGTCTGAAATTCAGTTTCCTTCAAAGAGAACGGGAACAACAAACTCATATTTTTAAGCTTGATAATTCGAACCAAGAGAAATGAAAAGTACCTGGACAAATTTACAGTTGATATTTGCGACTATAAATAAATATAAAGATCCGTTTTATATTCAAGTTAAAAAAATATCTCTTTATGTAAAATCTCTTATCATTTATGTTCTACTATAGAGGTTGACTGAAGAACAAGTAATTAAAATTTGGACATTTTTTGTAATCTTAACCATACAAAACCAGGAATTTTATATTAGCTGTGCTGAAGTTTTTTTTTGAATTTCGAAAAATACATTTATGTATGTATATCTCGCGTATAACCTCGTAATTTTGAAATATGGTCAAGTGACGAGATTGACACCTGTGCTAGCAACTCCATTCTCCTAACTACCACACCAACAGAGGGACGTTTCAGCTCTCGACGGATTTAACGTGCATCGCTCCCCTACATGGCGGGTCTTCATTGGTAATGGGCTCGAACTCATGATGCGCCAGCCACGAGTCCGTTACCTTCACCACTAGCCTACCACGGCCACACAGATTGGTTGAAAACTGCATGTTATGAGAAAAAATATGCTGATACATTTGATGAATATATAATAGATTTTTACATAGAAGAGCATAGCTGAGAGATGCTAAAACGACAGTATGCAAAAGCTATGATCATATCGATGACATTTTTTGAAGTATTTAATTTAAACTTCAGTTAGAAATTTATTCCTTTTTTTGTACTTAATATTAAATAGTCAACATAACAAGGAAGAAATAGTTTAAGGAATTGATAGATTATAAAAAAAGTATAAATGACACTGTGTGTTGGGAAAAATAAAAAATTTTTAGAGTTTTAAATTCAGACTTATTTGCAGGAGTGTAGACTGTTAACAAATTGACGTAGAAGTTAAAAAACTAACATTTACAAAATATATGGTAAATGCTATCTGCAATGCCATGATTTTGAAGAACAGAAGACGGCATTTTTACTTGGTAGGGCAGAGTAGGCATGAGGCAGGAGCATCCGGGGCTCTGCAGTTTTGGCAGGTGTTGCACTCCTAATTGTTATTTCAGTAAGAAATATAAAGATAAACAAATACAAAAACAAAGTCATGCAAACTTTCCTTATTTTAGTAACAACGAATAGTGAAATTAATTTCCAGTTCATTGTCGCGAGTTGGCAATGTCCATGGAAATCAACCGTTCTCCTTTATACATGTAGGCTATTTTATACTTCGTTCTCGTAAACCTTACTCCTTTTAAAACATGTACTGCCAAGATAATCTCTCTTCTTTTGTACTTTTAAAATTTTTTTATAATATAATGGTTATTTCACACAAAATTTTATATCAGGGTTCGGCAACTTGTAGCTGAGGCGTGTCAAACCATCTACCAGTATCATTCAGCGTGCCGTTCAGTAAGACATTTTTGAAACTCTTCGATTCCTACGATAATGTATGCAGAATCAGGGAATAGAGGTCAATAATTTGGATTTACTACTTTATTATGTAGTAATTTTGCATCATTTAAAGATTTTCTTAACATAAAAATAAACAACATAAAATATTACTGGTTCTTCAGCAAAAATAAAAAAATAAATAAATGTATGTTTTAAACATATTTATTAAAATAAGAAATAGACAAAGTAAAATGTAAGTGTTTCACTTCATTAAAAATAAATAAAAAGACAAATAAAAATTCTAATGCGAATCTAACTCTTTCACCGCTGTACTTTCATATCGCAAAATCAAGGGTATAATGCCTGACTTTTAATTTGACACGATTCTGAGCATTCAGTGTTGTTACACAATTTCTTTTGCGGAGTCGAAATATTTTTCATATGAGGAAAGAGTTTTTACTTTGATATCCAGAGCCGAAAGTGGAAATCAGAGTACATACAATTTTCTTTTTTCAACAATTAAATCTCTCTAACAATGACATTCAATAATTTACAAAATAGCTGTAATTTATCCTTAGAATTATCTTTCAGATTTTTCCGTAGTTCCGTAAAAATTCATAATTCTGGAGATGTTTGCCAAATAAGATCTATTACAAATTTATCAACTTCCATCCACTTAAAAATTGACAAATTTGTGGAATAGGGCAGAGGGCCACCGAGAATTGTATCACGTGCAACACGTGAGCCATATATTGCCGACGGCTGTTTTAAGCGTTCTTATATATATATATATATATATATATATTATTATATATATATATTAACTGTAAACCTCTCCTATCCAAGCACAATTTACATGATAAAAAATGGTCTCACCCATTCAGTAGGGAATTGTATTAGATTCAACCATAAGTATTTTTGTGTTTTAAAAAAATCGCATTGTTTCGGGAATACCCTTAGAGAGCAAAATGAAAGTGATTTCACATAATTATAGTAAGTTTCTATAAAAAGGAAAATATTCACTTTCAAAATAAACAGAATAAAGTGGTTTTAAGGGTACGAATATATTATCTATTATATTCCTATGATAAATGTTGATGTTTTCCTTTTTCTTTAAGTTTTGAAAATTATTCCTAAATGTACTTCCCAGTACTTTCTTTCAAAAATGCTATTTTCTTTTGAGGCTCCGTAGCATGGTGGTCATGATCATGAACTCTGCCTGTATTCGAGCCTGGTGCCACTAAAGCATGGCTCTGAAGGAGAGCTGTGACGCACGTTAAATCAATCGAGGCTCAAAGTCTTCACTTTGGCGGGGTGTGGAAGTTCGGAGAGGGAGTTATCAGGTCAGGCGTCGTCCTCGTCACTTAAACACGTTTCACAATTACGTGGTTAGTCATCACTAGAAACCGTGTTGATAGTGATGACTAACTATAATATCTTTACTATAATGTAGTTTAGTACATCAGGGAAATATTTAGTTCTTTCTACAGCATTTGTATTCAGATCATATGCATTTTGAAGTCTAATTGTAATATCATCTGCGAAAGCTGGATTTTAGATTTATAAATTTCAGTCGCGTATTCCATCCCTTTCAAATGTTGTTTCTCACAGTAGCCTGGTTACATTTTTGTCACGACATTTTCTCAACAGGAAAAAAATTTATAAAAATAAAGAAATATTTTTAAATTACATAAATTATGTGTAAAGATAAATATATTGGTCTTTAAATCAATCTTTATTAAGAAAATGTGAGAGAACTCAAAAACTTCAAAACATAAGCAAACAGAAATGATTTTAGAAATTAAAATTGGAGTTAGTTGCTATTTCACACGAAAAAGTGGCTTGTGTTCAAAAACATTTTCAATTAATTCTATCCAGAAATGCAAAAATACTTTAAAAAGAAATCAAAACTAAAATCGAATCTCAGAAAACTTAAAATTTCTTAAAACCTAATTGGTTTTCAGATCTTCTGGAACATATGCTTTGTCTAAGATCCAGCCTAGAGCCTAGGCTTTTTCTACAGTTTGAAAGTATCCTAAAATGAGAGAAGAGAGACTTCAATTGGAGCAAGCTTTCCAAATATATGGGCCACAATTTTTTTTTAAAAATAAAACCCGATGTATTTGTTATTTTTAGGCTTATGCCTTAAATTTGGAAAAAATCTCGACACTTAAGATAATATTATTTAAAAACCAAAAAATTATAATCCGTTTTTTCCACACGCGTAATTTTTTTTTACAAAACTACCCCAAATTTTTAATATAATAACATTTCAAAAGCAAAAAGTAGGGTTTTCTTGCAGTATAGAATGAGTTATGAGGATAAAGAATTTATACTGTTAATATTTAAGAACCAAATAACAATTTGTAAGATTTTTATCCTGGAATTAAGGATACATCTCTAACTGTTAAAATTGCATATAAAATTTCTTATATTACTAATTGTCAGTTAATTTTACTTATGTAAATTGTTTTAAGTGTGCTGTTTTTGAAAGACAAATTAATCAGTAATTCACATATTTGCAATGACTAAATTGAAAGATATAGCTACGGATGACAATTTCCCATTTATGCGAATTTGCATTTAAAGGATGTAATACTAAAGAAACGGAAAGATGAAAAATTAAATTTGAATAGAAAATGGAAAGAAACACTTGCGCATTTAACGCATTTAAGAAAAATATATTTTATTTTTAAAATTATTGATTGAAAGTATATTATGTGGTTCCGATACAAATGCTGACGTAGTGAGGGTATTATTTTACTCTCATAAAAATCTCTTTTATGTTATTTTAAATTTAAAATATAATAAAATGCAGAAAGTGCAGTTTTATTATACAAACTTCTTCATCGTATATATATAACAGAGGTCCTCAAACTTTTTTTTTCTCATAGACCCCTTGCCATGTTTTCGGTTTTGGGTAGACCCCTGCCTACCTAATATTAATTTTTTGCAAATTTATCAACTTAAATGTATTTTTGATAGGTGGTGCTACTACTTTAAAAAATTAAATTTATAACTGTAATGAAGTATAGTTCTGAGTTCAAAACTTAAGAAGCGCATGTAAAAATTAAAATTAAAACAAAATAACTGAACAAATGCTTTTAAAGAGAGGGTGAATCTGGTGTTCCAATAACAAATTTTCATTATTTAATATCAATCTTGTTTGCTCAGGTTTAACCCTAACCTTCCATTTTCGTAAGTGCCACTTTTTCTTTTTTTTCCTTTCTTTTTTTTTGTTTTGTTTTTGAGATTGGCAAACTCAGTGAAACTCACTCTCACAGGGAAAAACACATTTAAAACTTTCTCATGATATTCCATAATTTTTGACAAATATCAGGCATATGTTTTTAAATCCAAAATTACTGACATCCATTTTTATAAGATCTTCATTAGAACCTATTCTAATCAGCTCCTATTGCAATATGACACCTTTTTTTCAAAGTGACTATTTGAAATCATTGTCTACTGCTGGATTACTATAAAAATAATCTCAAAGTTAGTTTCAAAATCTGAGTAAGGCATTTAAATCTTAAGCGTAGGTTAAAATGTCCTGACAGACTGTGACAAATTCATAAAATTCGTGACGCTCAATATTATACTTCATTAGCTTAATTGTGGAAAGAATGCTGAAATACTCCTTATATTAATATAAATTTATGTTGTCAACTAGTATGGTAGTCACCTTTTATGTTGTTAAACTAACCTCACTAAATTTAGTAAATGTTAAAT
>BMAO01030786.1:0-34322 GCA_019973975.1 Trichonephila clavata
ACTTTTGAAGATTATGTTATATTTTCAGTGGTACTTCTATTAAACTTTTGTAAACGTAGAATTTTTTTTTCTGTTTCATTAAGTTGAACATTATGAATGAAAACTATAACACACCTTTCGTTAGTATAAAAACTATTTCTAGAAATTAGTTGAGTTATAAAAACTATTTAAAGAAATAAGTTTAATTAATGAAATGTGTTTAGCAGAATCGTCAAACAATACTCATACTTACCACAAAGGTTGTTATAGCATAATGCTTTATCTTCCTTAGGGCACAGGGAACAAGGTTTCCCAATTTCATACATTTGTACTCCACTCATTGTTCTGTAAAAACTTCATGTATCAAAGAACAAAAACATATTATACCTTAAAGATATATGAATTTGATTTGATTTTAATTTGTCGTTTATTCTGAAGTGACAAGATGACTACTGGCAGCATACTCGCCCGAAAGAGGTTTAGAGCTACAAAACGATCTCCAGGGAGACACCCTCCTGCGTTCCGTTTTAATTGAACAGAATTTTAGTTTACATTTTTTACACAGTAGCACACATTTCATTCCTATATTACAAATTAAAGGTAAATTAAAGAAATACATATGTAATATTGCAAGGTATATACAAACATACAAAGCTGAAAATAATGATAAAAAGCATAAAGGGTAAGAGAAGGAAACAGAATACACATTATTCGAGCATTCTTGCAAATACATCAAAAGCATATACACTCAAGAGCCAAAACATTATGACCACCCCTACATTTTGCAATGAACTCACCTGGATGACGTGAAGGCACGTGATCAGGTGGCAGTGGTATTTAACTGCTGCTGGAGAGTCTGAAGAATCATTCTTTCACTTACTTCTGTGTGTGATGGGAAAGGCTGCGGATCTAAGCGACTTTGATAGAGGGCAGATTGTAATGGCTCGAAGGCTTGGAACAAGTATTTCCGAAACTGCACGACTCGTGGGTTGTTCGCGATCTACAGTTGTTAGTACTTATGCAAAGTGGATGAATGACGGTGAAACCAGTAGTAGACGACATGGTGTTGGACGACCACACGCTATCAGACAGAAAGGTCGTCGGAGATTGTCTCGCATGGTGAAGCAAAACCGGAGCCAGACAGTGGTTCAGCCGACAGCCCAATACAATGCAGGGCCAAGTAAAATAGTATCGGAGCATACCGTTCAGCGGACACTGTTGGATATGGGGCTACGCAGCAAACGTCCCACTCGTGTGCCTTTGCTCCCCAAGCGTCATCGCCAACTGCGCCTGCGCTGGGCCCGGGAACATCGCGACTGGTCCATGGATCAGTGGGAGAGAGTTGCTTGGTCAGATGAATCACGGTTTGTCATTCATCACGCCGATGGCCGTGTCAGGATACGCCGTCTTCCAGGCGAACAGTTGCTCCCTCAATGTACAGTAGGTCATACACAGGCCGGTGGTGGCGGTATTAGGCTTTGGGGGACGTTCTCTTGAGCGTCTCTGGGACCCGTGGTTGTGGTAGAGAAGACCATGAAGGCTACAGGCTATCTGAACATCATTGCGGACCATTTGCACCCTTACATGACCTCTGCTTTTCCAGATGGAAATGGAATGTTCCAACAGGACAACGCCCCGTGTCACAAGGCTAAAATTGTGTTGGAGTGGTTCCAGGAACATGATGCTGAATTCCAGTTAATGTCCTGGCCGCTTAATTCACCGGATCTCAATCCGATAGAACACATTTGGGATGTCATGGGACGGCAGCTCAGAGTTCAAAGACCACCAATTCGCAATATCTCGGATTTGCCTGACCACTGCTTAAACCTCTGGTACAATCTGTCTCCGGCCATCTACCAAGGACTTGTGGCATCCATGCCAAGGCGGGTTGAAGCTGTTTTGCGCTCCAAAGATGGGCTAATTCGTTATTGACAGGTGGTCATAATGTTTTTCCTCTTGAGTGTATATACAACGCAAGTGCACCGTACAAAAAAGAAAAGAAGAAGAGACAGTAAACATTGGGGGGAATATGCTTGTGAACACATAAGAATATTCATTGAATCCCATCTAAGGAATTTGATCCCGGATTGTATAGGCAATTTCGAAACTTGACTTTAGTTTAGAATGAATGGTAGGGTTCCTAAAGATAGATTGGAACAAGTTTTTTGAGGTGAAGAGACCAAATGAAAATCCTCGGTCAGAGGACATGCGAACACATAATGGTCAGTGTCCCCAACAAAGCCTCAAAGACAATTGGGAGTAGCTTTTAATTCGAAGTGATGCAAATAAGAAAGATTTGATACGAACCGTGTGACGTAACTGGAATGAGGATTGATATCTAAACTGGATTTGGAAAAGAAGAATTTTACTCGTAAGCAAGTATTAGAGTTTAACCACTAACTCTTCCGGTACTCAGTTAGTTTATTTTAGCAGATTTTGATGACATAAGAGTGGAGTGGGAAGTGATAACACTCACATCTACACCAATAGTAGTAGCGACTGTAGCCTAACGATCTGCAATATCATTAAAAAAATTATTATTATGAGCCTTAACCCAGAAAATATTTTAAAATTTGTGGTATATAGCGAGTTTTTTCATTATTAAATTAAGATAAGCAGATTTATTGTTAGGACTTTTAAGGATAAGAATGGATGAAAAACTCCAGAGTAAATATTAATTTTAACATTTTTGTAGCAACGCCCCATAGAACGGAGAATGGTTGAATGGTTGCAGAATTCCTGTTTCCCGCAGGGAAACTTTACCTCCAATTCCTTGGGTTTAGAGTTGCATTGGAGTGGCTTATTTTTCAAATTTCTCAGCCTAGTATTGTGTTACAATAAGAAAATTAAAAATATGAGCTTTAAAAATTAGAGCAGAATTCTTTAAAGTGAAAAGAGAGAAATTTTACATTGATTTTATGCGAGAAAAAACTAGTGACTGCAGATTAAATTTAAATTATTATGAGTGTAATTTAAATGTATATGAAAATTTAAGTGTGGGTGTTTTTGTTGTTGAATGAAAATCTGTGTCGGCCATGATTTGCTCCAGCAAGTCGAAACGGTTCACAACCGACTTGATCTGGCAATGAGAGCGAGAAAACATCTGGCGCTGGGAAACCGCACGTTCAGAATCTCTCCTATGTCTGAGGGTTGCCCAGAAAAGATGCCCTTTTATCCGTATTAGCTTGCCTCGGTGAACGAACAATCAAGGGGATGGAGAATCCGATTGCAGATACCTCCGCTTGGAAAACAGTATTGTACGGTTTTTATTTGAAAGTATAAGTCCCCCAA
Organism: Trichonephila clavata; assembly: GCA_019973975.1. NCBI lineage: Eukaryota > Metazoa > Arthropoda > Arachnida > Araneae > Nephilidae > Trichonephila > Trichonephila clavata. The sequence goes on from BMAO01030786.1 coordinate 3,271, forward strand.
AGGCACTTCTAAAAAAAATGCACACCTGGAACCCGGTCTCAGTCCCAATTTTTGATCTATCGGTGTTCACCCCCCCCCTCTCATTAGGCCCCTGCAATTGATTAAAAGTAAGAATTCTATTAAGATCTTTCACAAAGTGTGAAAAAATAAAATTTTCAATGGATTCAATAAAATTTTCAATAAATTCAATAAAATTTTCAATTTTACATAGTGGAGAAAAATAAAATTTTCAAAGGATTGACAATCAATAATATTATTGAATTCAGGGTTTTGAAGTTTCCAGATTCGGTATTTAAGAACAGTTTTATTAACAGAAAGGTGGATTGTGTGTGTGGGGGGAGTGTACGATATGATTTGTAAAGCGTTTGTATGTGAGGTTCTATATAATACACTTCGTGATTTTTAAATAAACTATTTGAATAGAACTAATGGTGACGGATTTCGTAGCCATGATAAAGTAACCAGGCCGACACCTGAGAAGGCACATCCCTCACCAAACTTCCACCAGCACCCCAATAGAAGAGCTTTGAACCTTGACAGATTTAACAGCATTTATATATGGCGAGTTTTCAATGGCACTAGGACAACGTTTCTCAAAATGTGGGGCACATATTGAAAAGTGTACTGCATGCAAGCATATTAAAAAGTCGAAAAGAAAAGATAGTTTAAAACAATTATTAATTTATTGAAAGTAATCAAACAAAATACATTCTGACATAAAAAAAATAAAATTTACATTTACATTGACGTAATGCACTTATAAATGTGTCAGTACTGCCCAAAGTATTTTATAATTATTTTAACAATACTAAGTTAAGAACAAGTTTAATAATTACTAAAGACCTCATGGGCTTGCCAAATATAAAATTATGTACAAAAATATACACTTATCTTGATAATTTGTACGGTTTATAAAAAATCCCTTAACTGCCGATTAAAAGTTACAGGATTTGTTCCCGAATGCCTTCCTTTTCCTCGTACGCACACGTATGTGATGTATTGGAAGGGGGTAGAGAAAATGAATAAATAAGAAAATCTTCTGATATAAGTAAATCCTTCGCTAACACTGTCAAGGTGCTTTTATTGCATTCCAGAGCATTAGGAAAAATTTTATGGAAAGCAGTGAAGAGAAAATATCATACTTCAGAATGACGTATATATATACACCTGAGGCATTTAACGTACCGGTTGAGTGAGACGTATATATACGCCGGTGGTACTTAAGATATTAAAGTCGTATTGTAGTTTTTACGTTTAAGTACAGTATTATTGAATTCAATGCATTGCTTTTTATATAGAGGGGGAAGGAAGGGGGCGTAATGAAATTTATGAATGAATATTGGGCAGCAACTATTGATAGCTCGAGAAGCACTGCACTATATCTCTATCCCCAGACACGACAACGTAGTCCCGAGGTCACGATCATTGTCACTCGGCTGAGGTGATAAGAAATCACTTCATAAATTGACACGAGGCATAAAACGAATTTCAACAAATTGATTTTGTAGAACATGAATGATACGGAAGTACTCGGAATTTCCTAAATTTTGTTTTAGCTTCAGAAAAAACTAAGCAATATTTGATTACATTACAAATGGTTCTGCCCTGGTACTATTATTGGTAGTAGTTTGATCAAAACAAAGCTTTTTATTTTAGTTTTAGATATTTTAAATTTTAGCTGTCGTTGGTGTAATTTTCTTTCTTCAATTTAAAGCTGTTTATAATAAATATTTTTTTATATGACACTATTTTAAAAAATACTTAACAGTTGTTTTACTATTTCAAGCTATATCAGTTGTTTAAAAGCAGCCACTGAGGAAAATAACATCTGTTTTTCCTAATGGAAACACGTTTAATGTTTGTTTTTTATCAAGAACACAATAATTTTTCTTGTTCTGTAACCTCTGACAATAATGTGCGGTAAATAGTCCTGTAACGTAGATGAAATTTAACGAAAGTTACCTTACTGTGCTTCGAAATAGTCACTTACCCAATTCTATGCACCGCTGAGATCTTCTATACATGTCCTGGAAACTTTGCAAGAAGTCTTTTTTTTTTGTGGAGTTCAAAAGCCTTGTCTCGTTTAGTGGGATGTCAGTAATATCGCCAAATCTCTTTCCTTTCAAAGCGAGTTTGAGTCGTAGAAATAGGAATAAATCTGGAGGATTGAGATCTGGCGAGTATGGAGGATGTTCAATTTGCATTAACCCCTTTCTTACCAGGAACCGTTTGACGATATTAGCTACGTAAAGTCGAGAATTATCATGAACAAAAAACCATGAACCTTGCTGTGCCTACAGGAATCCTACCCCGAGTAGACATTTGATGAAGCGGGTCGAAATTTCAATGTACCTTGTAGCATTCATTGTCGTTCCCTCAGGTAGAAATTCTCTGTGGATAATGCCTTGACTATCAAAAATGGTGTTGAACATCGTTTTGATGCGAGATTTTTTCAAGAGGTCATCGGTTTTTCGCTACGGGGGTTGTCAGGAACACTTTCTCGGCCAAACGGGTGAACCAATCGTACACATATATCATGAACAGTGCTTGATCTTTATAAAAACGTACCAGCATAATTTTCTTTTGGTGTCTTTCCAAGCTTAAAACAAAATTTTAAATTGATCTTTTGTTCGTTGATTTTCCTGTTCTCAGTTAAAAAACAAACACACTAAACAAGCACTTTGTAAAACTAGTTTTACACGGAACACAAACGACACTCAACTAAACAATGGTGGGGGCTGATTATCAACACCCTATGCTACTCAAGTGAGGTGTTTTGTTTCGCTAGTGTTGCCAGATCAGCCGTTATGACATTCTTCACCGAACTTTTTTGCCGGAGGTTGTATTTGTGTTAACATTATTTTCAATTATAATTTGTACTCATATTGTTTTCATTCATTAACGTACACTTATCTATTTGTCATTTTCCTTTTCTGTTTTATTTTAAAATATAGATTTCTGGGAAAAAAAGTGAATTCTTATACTTAGAGAACAAATTGCAATTCATTGAAAATTATTTAAAATATTAAAAAGTAGATTTTCTTTAAAAAAAATATTTTAAGTTTTCGAATATGTTGTTTTAATATGGTGTTCATTAAATTATACTGTGCTTATAAGACTCCATAATCTGGATTATGGAGTCTTACGTTTGAAAATTTTATTTTTCAAAGAAAGGGTACCCTCCAGATCATAAAAGTATAAAAATACTATTGGAAAAATTAATTTGAAAAAAATAGCAATTAAGTACTTTAACTTATAAAAAATAATGCGTATTACATGTTTCTCTACATATTTAAAGAAAAAGACATTTGCAATAGAAACTATATTTTATAGAATTAAAAGAACTGTTTATTAATAAATTTATTTAATTAAAACATTACTGCCATCGATTAGTTCCATTTGAACAATAATGGTGATACGAGTTTTTCTTATAGAGCTACAAAGGGAGAGTTCCATTAGTACCTGGCCTGACCAAGGGATAGCGGAAGTTGTTTCAAAAGCATCACTGCATTAGAAATATCACTGTATCACTGTAGAAAGTACACATTCCATAAAGCATCCGTTTCAAGTTTGAAGACACCATGGTGTTTAGTATTTGTCTGGCAGCCATCAATAATGAACGTTTTGAGTGAATTTGTGAAAATAGAGAAAATTAGTCATCGTTATGTGATACATACAATACTTTTATTTAAATGGCCTCAGCTCAACCAACATAGATGCTGCACTAGATTCTGCTTTGGGTAGGTCTGCTTCTTCATTTACAACTGTAAAATATTGGGTTAGCAGAGTTTAAGCGAAGCCGTACGAGTTGCCTAGCGGTACTGGATGATAGTCGATAGAAAGTGCGCGAGGTAGTAGACACATAAGGCATTTCAAAAAGTGTGGTACATCGTATATTATCTGAAAATTTGGACATGAGAAAGCTGTGTGCAAGATTGGTGCCACGTTTGCTCACATTCGAGCAAAAACAGTGTCGTGAAGATGCTTCAATTGTGTGTTTAGTGAAATTTCACAGCAGCACAGCAGAATTTTTACACCGTTTCATAACCATGGATGGTACATGGTTCATTCACTTCATACCCGAGACAAAAGAACAATCAAACAATGACTGAAAAGGGAGAACTGGCTCCAAAGATGGTGAAGACCGTTCCATCTACAGGCAAGGCCATGACGTCGGTTTTTTGGGATGCGCGGGGGATAATTTTCATTGAAAAAAAGGGAAAACTATCAATGGTAAGTATTACGCGAACGTTTTGCAACATTTGAGAGAAGGAATAAAGCAAAAACGGCCGCATTTGGCCAAGAATAAAGTGTGGTTTCATCAAAACAATGCACCTTCTCACGAATCCGTTATTGCAATGGCCAAAATTAATGAATTAAAGTTTGAATTAATATCTCATGCACCTTATTCACCAAATTTAGCCTCCACGGATTATTTTCTATTCCCAAACTTGGAATAAAATGGCTCAGTGGTTGAAGATTTTCCAACAACGGAGAAGTGATGTCGGCAGTTAATGGCTATTTTGAGGAGCAAGACAGTTCTTATTATAAAAAGGGTATCGAATGTATTGAACATCACTGGGAAATGTGTAAAGAGCTGAAAGGAGATCCTATTGAAAAATAAATATATATATTTTCCAAAAGTTTTGTGTTTTCTTTGTTGGGTTGGGAACTTATGGGACCACCTTCGTATATTACATCGCAATTTAAAGTAATATGAGTATATATTTACCCAGTATGATAATGGCATACAATGAGGTATACGTCATCACATTTTTTGATTCCGCAGCCAAGTTTATTACTTGAAAACCAGGCCAACTGTAAGGACAAAAATGTTATTAACAAAAATGAGTATTATTATTAGCAAAAATTTATAATAAAATATTAACGGCAATATTTCTTCTAAAACATCCAAGTGAAACGCTAGAATTTACATTCGAAAAATCTATGAATACTTGTTTTTTAGTTATACGAGTTCCCCACAACCTTTGTAATAAATCAATCACGTTGCTATATTAAGTTAACCGTATTAATCACTTCCGATAGGAATGGCATTTGTTTCAAGCATTCCGGTTAATCATCATTAGTTGTCATGGTGCCTCCTCCTCATATTGTTTGAGGTGAACATCACGTTCATTATTAACATTCCTGGGGAAACCGAACAAAGCAGGGATGGAGAAGCCTTTAAATGAAACTCGAAACGATTACCAGCACAAAATCACAATAGTTTACTTTTCTAAATCAAATACTACAAATAAATACATTATATGTACATAAGCCATGCTAAAGGTTATAGATAAAGTTTTTACTCATTTGAACCAGATCCATCCCCTCGACCTTGACAATTAAGAAGCCTCTCTAATCTTGAATGGTAAAAATTGATACGACAATGTGGTTTTGGCACGAAACAATCTTGTAATATTGTCCACATTATTTTTTTACCTTCATCCATATCATCTATCTCTCTAACTATTTATATAAGGGTCGCCCAAATGAAAGCGACATTGCTGTTATAACTACTCAATTTGAAGAGAAAGATGACTGAACATACCTTTATAGAAGGAGCAGAGTGTTGGGAATGCATGGGATATCGTCAGATTCCGGCAGATGTGCATGTGATAGCGTAGGAGCACTTTAAAAGACACCGTCCGCCTCCTGGGTGCCTCCAAACGGTACGATTGTCAATGCTGCCACGAACTGTGCCCCATTGCATGAAGTGAGAAAGAATATCAAGATTGGCTGACGTGGCATGTTGTCAAGCGGGGTTATCCTCTTGCATGATAACGTTCGTCGTCGTGCAGCTGTGACGTGCCAAACATTGTTACAGCAATTCCGTTGGAAAGTTCTCGAACATCCCCCTTACAGACGGGATTCACGGACCCTTTGCCGTGTGAATACTAAATCTTCGGTTCACTCACAATAAAGCTCTGAAGGAATTTCCGGACGATAATGAGGTCCAAGCTGCTGTTGAAAATTGGTTCCGCAGCCAACCCTGGAGCTTCTTCACCAAGGTATTCATCATGTCGTGGACCCCTGTGGGACACTAGTTTTAACCTACAATCTGACTTTATATAGCCTCTTTGTCACGATTGTATTAATTCTTTCATTTGTATTCTAATTTATATCAATACCATTAAACTATATATCAAACCGATTGAAAGCCGCTTTCAATTGGGTGGCCCTTAGATATTATTTGGTAGTGACGTTCACTAATATTGATGCGATTTTGAACTTTAAAGGGCTAATTTGGCTGAAAGGAAGAAAAACCGAGTTAAAGAGGATAGACCTCGAAGACAGCCTGTTATGTATGTCTTACTTAACGTTACTAAAGTAAAAAGAAGCTTTGGAAATAACCTTCTTAAAGAATTCATACAAAAACTCCTATTTATAAGAATACTAAAAATATAAATTAGGGCTCAAACTAAACTAAGCAGTGACAACTAGCTTGCTTATTGTTTGAGCATGCGCAGTGGGCACCGCCTGGCGGTGATTAAGTGTATTAAGAAAACGAGCGTTGAGTTCTCAGTGAGAGTGTGAGCGGGAGATCGCACGAGCGAGAGCGAGAATTACGATGCCCATCACAGTGTTCCGACATACGCCCCGAGCAACAAAGAAAGAGGAGAAATAAAGATATTTGCCACCAACGCAGTCTTATTACTGAGAGTGTGTGTGTGAGAGAGAGAAACACATAGGGACCACTACCCAACATTGAGTGGTCCGTCCAATAAGCCGGAGAAGTGAACATCCAAAGTGCCGTGAGTAGTGGTCTTTTTTGTTTTGTTTTTATTATAATAAATTGAGAACTAAATTAACTTTAGAAAAATGTTTAAGAGCTGCCGTAAGGAAGATCTTCGTATTGTTGCTCTTGAACTTGGTGAGACTCTTTCTGAAAAAGTCACTATAGTTGAGTTAACTGAAATTATTAAAGAAAATAAATATTTTAAGGAGGATGTTGAATTCATTAAAGAATTAATTCAATATACCATCGAAGACCGTAAAAAAGCTGAGGAAGACCGTAAAAAAGCTTAGGAAGACCGTAAAAAAGCGGAGGAAGCTAGGTTAAGAGAAAAAGAGCTTGAACTTGAGCTTGCACGTTTACATAGAGTTAATTCAGATAACGAGAGAACAGATGAGGGTTATAATTCGCTAGATGCGTTGAAGAGTGTTCGAATTCTAACTGTGAAGGTGCCTAATAGACCTGAAGGTTGGGCATTCTTTTTCGCTTCTTTAGAGAGAGCCTTTGCTTCAACAAATGTACCAGAGAAATTTAAGTCGGAAATTTTATTAAATTTGTTGGGTGAAAAAGCTACAAATGTGTTAACATATGTTAAAGACGACGAGCTTAACAATTATGAAAAACTAAAATTAATAATTCTAAGAGAATACGAGCCAAGTGCAAATCAATTTCTTGAACAATTTAAAAAAGCTACGCGTCATCCAAATGAAACGTATACTCAGTATACTTCTCGCCTAATAACAAATTGGCAGTATTACTTAAAATTAAGGAGGGTCTCTGATTTTGATAATTTAAATGATCTTATAGTGTCCGACAAAATTTTCAGTACTCTTGAAAAAGAAGTAGCTTCACACATTTCCGTCCGTGCAGGAAATGATTGGTTTCGCCCGCTGGAACTTGCCAAAGAGATAGACTTGTATAACACTTCTCGAGGAAAGTGCTTAAAACCTGTGCCGAATGTCTTTACTAGAAATAATCCAGTGAAGAGCACGTCAAGAGTATTTTTGAGTGAGGTTAAAAACTCTAAATGCGTTTGTTGCGCTGAATCGCATCCGTTATACAAGTGTGCAGTGTATTTAAAACTTCCCGTAACCAAGAGAATGATATAATTAAAGCTAATAACCTTTGTTTTAATTGTCTTTCTACATCTCATAGAGCAAAAGACTGTAAATCGAGATATGCTTGTTCAAACTGTCAAAAGCGACATCATAACACCATACATTACACAGAGCGAGCGCGAGACCAGGAAGTAATAAATTCCACCTTTGAACCTTTAAACACATCAGCGTCATCCCAAGCGTAGAAACTCAAAACAACTTACTAACCGCAACGAGTATAAACAGAAAAAAATGTGTTTTTTTACGCTCAGCAATTTGTTATATAAAGTGTGAAAATGGTTTATTCCAGTCAAAGCAATTTTAGATAGTGGAAGCACTTCTAACTTTGTAACTAAAAGCTTATGCGAGTTAATTGGATTGAAAAAATACAAATGTAATGTTTTGGTTTCGGGATTGATCAAATCATTAATTCCGATAGAATCGCGAGTTACAGTATCTATTAGCAATAAAGAAGGGAGTTATGTTAAAACATTAGACTTTTTTTTTGGTACCAACTATAACGCAAGATCTTGTTCCAACAACGAAGATCGATTTTAATTGAATAATATTCCCAATCTTAAATTAGCTGACAATAATTTTAATATTCCAGAGCGCGTGCAAATGCTATTAGGTGCAGAAGTCTTTTATGAATTAATGTTACCCGGACAGTTCAAGATGGAGGGTTCAAATGTTATTTTTCAAAACACTGTTTTCGGATTTGTTGTTTCCGGATCTATTTCCTCAGAGGAGAAGGGAAAGGAACATTGTGGGGTTATTCAAGCGGATAATCTAGAGCTTTCAATTAAGAAGTTTTGGGAAATCGAAAGTGTAGAAATCGATTCTGTTAAAACCAGTGAATTAAATATTTGTGAGGATCATTTTAAAAACACTCATTCAAGAGATGACCAGGGAAGATATACAGTGGCGATGCCGTTAAAAGAAGATCCTTCATGTCTTGGTGAATCCAAACAAACCCCGCAATTCAGAGATTAAACTCTTTGTGGAAACGACTAAATAGAGATAAAGAATATTTGTCGCTGTATGAGAAATTTTTACAGGAATATGAGGATTTGTGTCACATGAGGGAAATCAAGGCGGCTGGGTCTGGAGTTGCATTTTACATGCCACACCATGCTGTTTATCGCCCTGAAAAGTCTACAACGAAACTGAGAACAGTGTTTAATGGATCAAGTCCATCAACGAGTGGGAAATCTCTAAATTCAATTCAATTTAATGGCGGACTGGTCCAAGAAGACCTCTTTTCCATTATGGTTCGCTTCCGAAAGCACAAGTATGCCTTTACCACGGATATAGAGAAAATGTTTCGCATGATAAATATACACCCAGAGCAAACGTGTTTGCAAAGAATTCTGTGGAAGAAGGGCATAGGAGAACCAATAAAAACGTACGAGTTAACTACAGTCACCTACGGTACAGTTAGCGCACCTTATCTGGCCACGAGAACGTTGAAGCAGTTAGCTATGGATGAAGCTAATAATTTTCCTTTGGCGGCTCCTGTGGTGCTGAGTGACTGCTACATGGATGATATACTTCAGGTTCCGAGAGTATAGAAGAATTAATCGAATTGCAGCATCACTTGATAGAAATGTTCCAGACTGCAGGGATGCATCTTCATAAGTGGTGCGGTAATTTTCCTGAGATAACTTCACACCTGCAGGAGTATGCTTTCTTGGAGTCTGATGAGACTAAAGCCCTAGGAATAATTTGTAATCCTAGACAAGACTGTTTCCTTTTCAGAATAGAGCAACAAAGGCCAACTTCATTCACCAAAAGAATGGTTTTGTCTACCATTGCAAGAATCTTTGACCCTTTGGGTCTCCTTGGTCCAATTATAGCTTGAGCAAAGATATTTATGCAAAGATTGTGGTTGCTGGAATTCGGATGGAGTGATGAACTTCCTTTTAAAGAAGAAAAGGAGTGGCGTCGATTTATCGACTCCTTGGAAGCCGTGAATAGCATCTCTATTGACAGATATATTGTGGTTCACAGAGCGGAGAGCATTGAGTTGCATGCATTTAGCGACGCATCGGAAAAGGCGTATGGAGCGTCTATTTATCTCAAGTCAATATCTGCCTTTGGAGAAGTTAAAGTGTGTCTCGTAACGAGTAAAAGTCGAGTGTCACCTCGGAAGCAGATTTCCATTCCAAGACTTGAACTGTGTGGGGCAGTTCTTGCCGCTAAATTGATGAAGAAGGTGAAGGACGCATTGAAGCTTCAGATTTCAGCTGTGCATTTTTGGTCGGATTCGACTATTGTGATTTCATGGATACATCGAGAATCAAGAGAATTGAAGACGTTCGTGGCTAATCGAGTGTCTAAGATTCATCAACTAAGTTCCCGTGACCAGTGGCATCACATTGCATCGGAACAGAATCCTGCTGATATGTTATCTAGGGGAGTACTTCCTGAGGAGCTTCTTGACGACTGTCTATGGTGGCATGGTCCTGATCTTCTTCAACAGAGTGCTTATTCAACCACCGTCATTGGGGAACCAACCCAGAGAGATGACTTTGACTGCGAACTACGGATGTCTGAGAGAACTCTGGAGACTTCATTGCTGTGTTCCAAGAACTTTGACTTTTTCAACCATCTTATGGACCTTTCTAATAATTATTTTAAAATAATACATATTGTTTCTTTTATCTATAGATTTATTCACAATTGCAGATCCAAGGTGAAAAGGAGGGGACCTTTAACTACGAATGAAGTAAATGAGTCCGAAACCTGGCTTATCAAGCAGGATCAAAGTGGTAGTAACTTAAGTGACCCTTCAGGTAATCTTAAATCTTTAAACATATTCCAGGATGATAAAGGAGTCCTGAGAGTTGGTGGTAGGCTGGAAAAAGCTTCCATACCCTACAGCCAAAAGCATCCAGCTATACTGGCTAAAAATTCTAAATTGAGTAGAATATATTTCATAACTTTACATAAGAAATTGTTTCATGTTGGTCCACAAGGACTACTGAATGCAGTAAGATTGAGATTTTGGGCTTTAGGAGGTAGAAACCTAGCTAGGAAAACGGTTCATACTTGTGTGATATGTTTCAAGTGTAAACCAATACCCTCTTCTCAAATAATGGGCAATCTTCCGTATGAAAGAGTGAATATGGCCCCTCCATTCAGTGTAACTGGTCTAGATTTGGGAGGTCCATATTTTGTAGCTTACAAAAACCAGAGAAAAGGTATCCTTAACAAAATCTATGTTTGTGTTTGCATTTGCTTTGTGACTCGTGCCGTTCACCTTGAAATTCTTTCCGATTTGACTTCGGATGCAATAATTGCAACTCTTAAGAGATTCATGTCTAGTGAGGAAAATGTTCCAAAATTTTTACAGACAATGCGACAAATTTCGTTGGTGCGAATTCTCAATTAAAGGCATTTTATAAGACCCTTAACTTTCCGGATCAAAATCTGGCAGCATATTTCAGTGAAGAAGGCATTGAATGGAATTTTATTCCACCAAGGGCCCCACATATGGGAGGTCTTGGGGAGGCCGGCATAAAGTCAGTGAAATATCACCTTAAGCGAGCATTGGGAAGATCCCGACTCACATACGAGGAGTTTGAAACTGTGATTATCCAGGTGGAAGGAATCTTAAAATCCAGACCCCTTACACCAGTATCCAATGATTTTGATAACTTTGAGGTATTAACTCCTGCCCATTTCTTGATTGGTAGATCAATTAATTCTATTCTTGAGCCCATAGTAATTAATATTAATGACAATAGATTAAGCCGTTGGCAGAAAACAACAAAGGTAATTCAGGTAGTTTGGAAAAAATGGAGTACCGATTATCTGAATACTCTCCAACAGAGAACCAAGGGGATGATCGAGAAGGACAATATAATGTGTGGGACAATGGTAATTGTAAAGGAGGATTTTACACCAGTTTGCAACTGGCTTTTAGGGCGCGTCGTTGAGGTCTATAAAGGTTCTGATGGTAAAGTGAGAACAGTCAGAATTAAAACAAAAACAGGAGGATTTAAGAGGCCCATAACTAAGATTTGCATTCTACCTATAGATGTAAATAGTTAAGTCAATTTCCATTTAAGAAATTATGTGTTTTTCATTGAATTGTGCTTTGTAAAAAATTTTAACCTTTTTTTTTTTTTTTTACTGAAAATTTATTGTACTTTATATATATAATAATTTTGAAAACAATTGTTTAACCTGAAACTTGTTGTGAATTATGAAACTGTATTGCTATTGTTGAATATTAATATTGCAAGGCCGGGGGTATGTTTGAGCATGCGCAGTGGGCACCGCCTGGCGGTGATTAAGTGTATTAAGAAAACGAGCGTTGAGTTCTCAGTGAGAGTGTGAGCGGGAGATCGCACGAGCGAGAGAGAGAATTACGGTGCCCATCACAGTGTTCCGACATACGCCCCGAGCAACAAAGAAAGAGGAGAAATAAAGATATTTGCCACCAACGCAGTCTTATTACTGAGAGTGTATGTGAGAGAGAGAAACACATAGGGACCACTACCCAACACTTATAAACAAAAGAAATAATTTATCTCTCTAATATTTGTCAATATATCTGAATAGATAATCAAAGGAATTCTAAATTTAATTTTCATTATTTAATTTTTCTTTAGAACTTATATTATTACTCTTCTTTACGGCTATACGATATAATTCAGTTACTTATCATATCGTATCTGGTAAAAATTTCATCGAAAAATTAAGTTTTATCCGGAGTACAAAAGTAAAATTGTGATAAGCCCACATTGGCTTTTTATCTTTATCTAAAAATAATACATACATTATATTCATATAAAGAAATCAGCAAAGCATATTCAATGAAAATTCTCTCTGGTGTTGATGAGTATATCATCTAACTAAAATCTATCATTTGCAATAATCTACTTTGAAATTTTGAAACAAAGGTAATTAAAAAACGTCTACCACAACTTAAGAAATGGTTTCTTAAGCTTTTTTACTCTTAGCTTACTTTCACGTCCTGTTTCTAGAAGTTAATTGGTACAAGTAGTAATTTTCACGATACTCTTACTGCAGTTTTATAAAATCTCGGTACTTTTCCGATTCACTGGCAAATCTCGCCAATATAGGACTAATGGCGACAACATGCAATATACACATAAAATATATTATTATTATTTCTCGTTGGTTTTTTTTATCCATTTTTGAAAAATTCTGAAAAAGATGTTACTGATAAGAAAAGGCTACGCCTTGTTTTGAAATGGGGTGGGGGTAACAGTTTACCGTCTGGAATATTCTGTTTGGCGTCAGTTGTATCCTTTTTGAAAACTTTATCGACTGCGTCGGCAAAGCGGAAAAGTACCGAATTTTGAAACCAAAATTCTGTTGTCTGTTCTTTAGTTCACGTTTTTTGCGTATATGCTATAAAATTATTTCAGAAACACTTCATTTATGTGCAGTTCACAGAAAAAGAATTAATACCTAGTCGAAATATTTATATTTCATTAATATGTATACTTTAAATATACTTACTTGAACATAATGTCCACACTTTTCGAAAGGTTTGCAGTAATGTGTTTTCAAGTTGTAGTGTTTAAATTCTTCGTACCACATGTATGCAGCTTCATATCCCGTTGGTTCAGCTCCTAAATAAAGATTCTGTCCATAGTAACCTCCCGGGTATTCGGTGCCAGGAGGTGTACCATGTGCCATAACACACCGATCCGCCCACAATTGAGCAAGGTGTCCCAGATAATCATCCCACTCCTTTAGAAAAAATTTGAATGTAAATAAATCGAAAAGGTATTGACAAATGAACTTGTTTTGCAAATTTCAACAACAATTTTTTTCGGTACTTGTGCATTATTGCAACAGTTTTGGCGACATTATATGAAACGAAGTACATGGTTACCAATTCAGCGAGTACGAAACAGGCTCAACTTGGAGAGCTATCTTGTTGGCTATCAAAGCATTGTGGCGATAGTACGTAATCATTTCTTTAAATTATAAAATGAAAAAAATCGGACCTTATAGCAAAAAAATTTAATTGTTTTCGAAAATCTATGTAATCAAGTGGTTCCTAAATTGGTCAATATTGCAAAAGATTTCATAATTCTTTTATGCTAATGAATAGTTATATTTTGACGTAGGGCAGGGTGTCATAAGAGAATTTTAGATCAAAAAGAATAACGTGACGCAAAAAGGTTTGCCCCTACTTGTGTATTCATAAAAAAAGCTAAATACTGTTATAAATGGTGCTTGTGAATTATACCGTTGACTAATATCCTCAAATAAAAAAGACGCTGGCAATCCAAAAGATGTTGCTAAATGCTCATCGTTATAATTATTTTGAATATCATCGTGAACTTACGTACTAGCGTCAATTCAGCAAAACTTGGGTTCGACGAATCGCGTCATGATGTTAATACCACAAAAAGATTCGTACTTGTTTTCATTTTTTTAAAAAAAACCTCACTCAGATTTTAGTGAAATGCGACGTGAATCGCTTGATGCAAATTTGCTACGGTGACACTAATACTTAAGTACCTATCTGCGGGAATAGTTTCCTTTAAAGACTGCATATTGTTGCATTTGGTAACGTGTTTTTATTTGACGAAATGGCTCAGCAGTATAACCCTTTTATTGTATGGTATGAAATAATTTACGTTTTTAATTATTTTCTTAATTCACTAAAATCTAGAAATGGAGTTCTAAAACTGTCATAATTCGTATTTAGCATTGCTAATAAGTGTTTGATTTTTACAAGCTTTTATTTAACTCAAATTTTGAAGCTGATATCTTCATCGCATTGAGCTGAAATTTTGTATACACGTTTAGTTTGGATGACAATGCATGTTTTGACCATTTATATTCCAATATTGAAATAAATTAAAAAGATATTAATTAAAAACGTTAAACTAGTTTTGGGTGCCAACTTCGATATGTCTGCATTGTTGTAATAATGTTATTGTTACAACAATGACAAAAGTTGGCGTCGAAAATCGGTTTTCAGCCAAATTGGAATTTCATAACGTTGTGCTATTGACTGTATTAATTAACTTTGTCTAAAAATAATTACATTTCTAAAACGTAAAATAAATTAAAAGTAAAAAAACTTTTTTAAAAACAAGCTTTTATTTAAAAGCGCTAAAAAGAATAAAATAAACTTTTCCTTTAAAACTTTTTTTACTATCAACTTATAACGTCATTATACAATTTATATGATACTAGCTGTTACCCGCCCGCTTCGCTGGGTATTTCATGATGTTTTATAAATTTTTACTGCTTATATATATGTATAAATTATTGATATCTAAGTCCTAGCATTAAGAATTCGAATGTATTGAAAAGTATACTTATACCTTTAACTGTCGCAAAAAAAAGGGCAGAACTCATCTAATTAGTATTTTCTAAAAATCTCTAAAATTGAAGTATAGAATGATATTTGCTCTTTCGTAACCCAAAAACCAAGCGAATTCCCGTAAAACCAATTTTCGGTGGATCTCTACTCCGTAAATTGAACATGCAAGCCAAATTTCAAGTCTAAATCTAACAGAAAAAAGAAGTTTTACTATCAATATCCTCGTAATCCCGTTGAGAGCCGTTTTCAAATATAACCGCTCTTAGAGGATTTCAATTCAGCAAAAGAAAATGCAAACCAAATTTCATTATTATAGTCCTTGTAGCTCGAAAAAAGGAATTTTTTTTGTCAATACGTCCCAGTAACCACCTGCACCCCTCCTAAGAACTTGATTTGCTTAAAATACATTCTTAGTGGATCTCTATTCAACAAAAGAAACATGCTTAACAAATTTCAAGTATATGGGTCTAACAATTAAAAACAGTAATTTTTTTCTGTAACTCCTCTTCACCCCTCGCAAACATCCTTAGGGGTCAATTTTCGATTTACTCTTTGTTAGAGGAACTCTATTCCATGAAAGGAACATGCCTACCAATTTTCAAGCAGGATGATCTAATAGTTTAAAAATGGAAATATTTATCGATTACGCCTCTTAAACTCCCGAAATTAAACTTGGTAGTTGATATCCGCAAAACCCATTTTGTAGCGGTTCTCTACTTTACGAAAGGAATCTGCTTATCGAATTTCAAGACTGTACGTCTAACAGTTTAAAAATGGGGATAATTGTCTATAACGCCACTTGAGCCCCCGCAACGCCACTTCTGGGTCTGTTTTCACAAAACCCATTTTGTAGGGGAATTGCACTCTATGAAAGGAATCTGCTTAGCAAAATTAGAAGACTGTGCGTCCAATTAATTAAAAATGCAAAAAAATTATCAATAACGCCCCTTGAACCCCCGCAACGCCACCTAGGGGTCAATTTTCACAAAACATATTTTTTAGTGTATTTCTATCCTATGAGAGGAATCTGCTTACCAAATTTCAGGACTGTGAGTCTAATGGTTTAAAAATAGAAATAATTATTTATATCTGCCTTTAACCCCCTGCAACCCCACCTTGGGGGTCAATTTTCTCCAAACCCGTTTTGTAGCGGATATTTACTCCATGAAAGAAACATTTCTACCGATTTTCAAGCAGCTAGGTCAAGTAGTTTAAAAACGAAAATATTTATCTATTACGCCACTTATACCCCGCAACGCCACTTAGAAGTGTGTTTTCACAAAACCTTCTTATAGCTGACTCTATTAAATATATCTATTTATCCAATATAAAGACTGTGCGTCTAATAGTTTAAAAATGGAAATAATTATCTGTAACGCCCCTTATGTCCCGCAACGCCACTTGGGGGCAAATTTAGCGAAACCCATTTTGTAGCGTATCTCTACCCTATGAGAGGAATCCGCTTACTAAGTTTCAAGACTGTACGTCTAATAACTTAAAAATCGGAATTTATAACGCCCCTTATAACCCCCACCCCCGCAACTCCCCTTGGGGGTCAATTTCTCCCAAACCTGTTTTGTAGCGGATATTTACTCCATGAAAGAAACATTCCTACCAATTTTCAAGCAGGTAGGTCAAGTAGTTTAAAAACGAAAATATTTATTTTTTACGCCACTTATTCCCCTGTAACGCCACTTAGAGGACTGTTTTCACAAAACTTTCTTATAGCTGATCTCTACACTATGAAAGAAATCTATTTATCAAATATAAAGACTGCGTCTAATAGTTTAAATATGGAAATAACTATTTATAACGCCCCTTAAGTCCCGCAACGCCACTTGGGGGGGAATTTCCACGAAACCCATTTTGTAGCGTATCTCTACCCTATGAATAGGAATCTGCTTACTAAGTTTCGAGACTGTACGTCTAGTAACTTAAAAATCGGAATTTATAACGCCCCTTAAACCCCCCGCCCCCGCAACACCCCTCGTGGGTCAATTTTCGCAAAACCCATTTTGTAGCGGATATTTACTGCAGGAAAGAAACTTACCTACCAATTTTCTAGCAGGTAGGTGAAGTATATTAAAAACGGATATATTTATCTATTACGCCACTTAATCCCCCACAACGCCACTTAGAAGTCTGTTTTCAGAAAACCTGTTTTGTAACTGATCATTATTCTACGAAAGAAATCTATTTATCAAATTTAAAGACAGTGCGTCAAATAGTTTTAAAATGGAAATAATTATCTATAACGCACCCTAAGCCCCTGCAACGCCACTTGGGGGTTGATTTTCACCAAACTCATTTTGTAGCGGATCTCTACTCTCTGAAAGGAATCTGCTTACCCAATTTCAAGATAAAAGCTTGTCGCAATATTTAAGTACTCGTATTCACTTAGTTTGAATTTTTAAAAATTAAAATCAGTCTGAACAAGTTATTTATTTTACTTGTTTATCTACACAGGTAAATCTCGCGACAAGCTTTTATATCATATAAATTGTGTAATAAGTTGATAGTAAAAAGAGTTTTAATGGAAAAGTTTATTTTATTCTTTTTAGCGCTTTTAAATGAAAGCTTGTTTTTAAAAAAGTTTTTTTACTTTTAATTTATGATGTAATGCTAATTTCGGTTGATTATCGATACATATTAATTAATTAGTGAATTTTAAAATAAATCGACCCAAATGTGTTAATTTCACCCTCAACTTCACTTTAAACTCTAATTAGTACTAACGTATTATCACAACCTATTGACAACATGAGATGAAACGAAGCACCTGGTTGCCAGTTCAGCACGAACGTCACATAGGAATTCGGGGTTGCGAACTTTGCAAGTTATTAATAGAGTTGGTGATTGTTGCGATAATACGTAAATGCCCTATAATAAATTTTGTAACTTACGTATTATCGCAACTGCATTGGCGACATTATAAGAAATGAAGTACATGGTGGCCAATTCAGTGCGTGCGACACAGGCGAAATCGGAATCCCCAACTTAGCGAGTAACTTTAAATATTGGCATAGTTGCGACAGCACATAAGTACCACATTTTGGTTGGATTCTCGTATGGTCCACTTATCCCGCCAAATCGATAAATGCGCTAGGTCTGGTAGTTTTCCGGAATATTTTTATCAATGAAGAAGTAGGATCGGTAAAATTTAGCGCATGCATAGTACGCGCTAAATTGGCGATTTTTCAAAATTTGGCGGAACAGTAGCCGATTCGACAATTTCACGCCCATGTTTTTTTTAAAATATTAATAATAACAATTATATTTAGTTCAAAGAAAAACTGGTACTTTTCCGTTTCACGGGCCCAAATCTCACCAAGCAGGCTTTATTGGTGACTATACACAATATACTAATAATAAAAAATGTTAATAAATGTTAGTTCTCATTGGTTTTTCATCTGTTTTGAATTACTACGAAAAAGATTTTACTGATCAGAAAAAATCATGCTCTGTTTTGAAAATGTAGTGGCAAAAAGTTACCAGTGGATATATTCCGTTTGGCGTCGGTTGTATCATTTTTGGCGATTTTATCGTCAACTCCGGCAAAAAGGAAAAGTAACGAAAAACTTACCATGAAAGCCATGTTTGCAGCTGGTGGTGTCACATTACTTCGGTATAAATTGTGAAGATCTAGCATTTGTTGCTTATACTCTCTTGAGAAACCATGATCGTTAATGTGTCTTTTATGCAGTGCCTCGTCTTTCGAAATTTTTTCGATCAAATAATCAGATTCCATCAATTCGTTATTACCGATTGTTAAATCATTTTCAAAAGGCTGGTTGTTATGCAAAGATTGGTGAGTAGGATATTCAGAATTCTGTGATTTATTACCAAACTTATCCTCATATCCCTTAATTAAATTTAAGTAACCAGAGCTTTTAGAGATTTTCAAAGAATAAATCACGGAAAAAAATACTGGAAAAACATAAATATTTACAATACTAAAGTAATGCTTTCCCATTTACGGAATATTATAGTTTCTTCTTCATGTTTACAGTACTATTTATGATTGATTACTTAATTGCACCACATTGTGAAATACACGAGGACAATACGCCACGGACCTCATAATTCAATCCATGGTCAAGTGACGAGGACTACTTTTGAACAAGCACCCTGTCTCTCAAGTTCTTCATCATGTTATCAAGAGATTTGAGAGCCAACAGTTTTAACGTGCCTCAGTCCTACTTAATCATAATGACAAGCATCCTTACTAACATCATAAACGCGAAAGTTTGGATGTATGGATGTTTGTTATTGTTTCAAGCAATAACAACTTAATGGATTTTAATGAAACTGTACAATAATAAAGCTTATACATCAGAATAACACATGGGCTATAATTTATAAAGATATTGTGTGAAGTGTCCAAAATACAACGATAAATGTCAAGTATAGGTAGGAACAAATTCTACCATCTGCAAGCTATTCTGGCGTGCTATGTAAAAACCAATAATGTTATACATATATAATCACGTATACAAAAAAGCTCGCGACAGCATATATCTATCTTTTGTGTGTAAGCCATTATCGCCAAAATAGTGAACCATAAATACAATAAAAATTGATAATTTATTTTAATGCACATTTTTTTTAATGATTCTTTTATTAACTGATCACTGTGAAAATTGGCAAATATATGTATTCTTTTTCGGAAAAGGTTTTTGTGCAATCCTTTTTGTTCCAGTTTCCCACCAGGTGGCGCTATAGCATATCAACTTCTGCACCGTTCAATCCATCGCCACGTTGCCAACATGGTCTTCAAAAATGATGTCAACTTAGCTCTATCGCCAACATTTTGTTATGTTTCCATTGAATCGCCATTATAATGTCAGGAACAGCGCTGCTTGCGAATTTTACAATTTTAACATAAAACAAATACAACAAAAAGTAATATTAACGTGTTTTACATCCAAATGTAAATTATTTACACTATTTTAAGCGTTCATTACACAAAATTTGTAACAATGTGTTACTTTTGCTGAGCAGAGATCAGCTGAGGAAAGTGTTTTCAAAAATTGACCTACAAGACAGTTACTAGGTGTTATAAATAAAAGAAAATTCCTTTTTATCAGCTATTAGATCTACAGACTTAAAATTTAACAAATATGTTTTTTTTTTGTTTAGCTAAGATATGCAAAAAGCTTTTTTTTTTTGTTGTTACATTTGCAATTCACGTAAAATTAACTCATTAAAAAAGTGTTTTCAAAAATTGACCTACAAGACAGTTACTAGGTGTTATAAATAAAAGAAAATTCCTTTTTATCAGCTATTAGATCTACAGACTTAAAATTTAACAAATATGTTTTTTTTTGTTTAGCTAAGACATGCAAAAAGCTTTTTTTTTTGTTGTTACATTTGCAATTCACGTAAAATTAACTCATTAAAAACTTCTTTATCGTTCAATCTGAGTTGTTTAATTTTTCAATTCACCCATGCAAAGAACGGGTATATCAGCTAAACTAGCCTTTATCCGCCCACTTTACTGGGTATTTCATGATGTTGTATGAATATATTATGCTTATATGTATTTGCCAACGACTGGGGAGCATCTATCCGATTGTCCCGCTCTATTTAATGTTCTCGTGCAAGATACCTGCAAAGTTCTCCTTCCTGCTATCACAACATCTGCATTATATTGGACTACAAGACGCCTTATGTCTGAAAGGATGTTGGCGGGCATAATTTAAAAAATATATATATACATTGGTGAGAGATATCTAAGTCCTAGCATTAAGTGTTTGATCGTATACAGAAAAATCTTCTGCTAAACTTCACATCTTGATTTAAAAAGTGTAGGACATGTAAATTTCTAAAATTGATCTAAAATTATTTTTTCTTCTCAAAGTGGATTACCACAAAACCATTTTCTAGATGATCTATTTTGAAAAATGAACAGGATTGCAACATTTAAAGTCTAAATCTAAAAATTGAAAAACACGAATTTTTTTTATCTATGTGCTCCGTAACCTCCTTTGAAAGCAGATTTCCGTAAGATGTGGTTTTAGCGGAATTCAATTCAACAAAAGAAACATGCATACCAAATTTCATTACTGTAGTTCTAGTAGTTCAAAAACGGGAATTTGTTTAATCAATACGCTTCAGTAGTTCCCTCTATCGAAGCCGATTTTCGCAAAACCCCTTTCGTGGTGGATCTCTACTCCATGAAGGAAACGTGCGTACCAAATTTTAAGTCTGTAAGGGGTGGAATAGTTCAAAAACGGGAATACAGAATGGGGGGAAACACCCCTGAAGCCCTCAAAACTTCCCTTAGGGATCGATTTTCCCAAAATCTCTTTCGTTGATCTCTACTCCATGAAAAGGGAACGCGTTGAACAAATTTCAATTCTGTAAGTATAATAGCTCAGAGACCACAGTATTTATCTATAACACCCTTTAAGCCTTCTTAACGCCCCTTTAGAGTCAATTTTTGCTGAATATGTTCTTAGCGGATCTCTACTCTACGAAAGAAAATTATCTACCAAATTTCAAATCTTTTAATAGTTCCGGAGATATTGTGATGATGGAGCCAATGAGTGAGTCGCTTTTCTGTTTTACTTGTATTTGTAGAGGAAACGCGCATTGATATTAAGTACTTGATTTTTTGGTTTTTTATGTAAATCATCCTGATCCATTTATATCAAGCTACAAAGCCATTAATCATCTTACATATAAATTTGAATGTTTCTACCTTTGTTACATAAATCCAAACCATTCATAATATCGCTGCAAGATTTTGCAGGAATCTTTGCTTATGTTTCAAAGGAGCCGTAAGTTTATTTCTACCAAAAATCTTCAAATTTATTTGTAACTAGCTGTTACCCGCGACTTCGTTCACGTAGAAATTTACAAAAAAGTGTTTTGTTCAATTCACAGATCTTACGAAAACTTAATAATTCCACGTTAAGAAATACATACACGCTATATATATATAGAGAGAGAGAGTTTAATGTCATTTTTTTACTTTGTGAATCAATGTTTTGATTTTATATTTTTGTGTTCTTTCTGCTTTTTGGTGTTTATTGTTTTATTTTTTTTTATTTTCTTTGTTTTTTGTTAATTTTTGTGTGGTTTTTTTCGTATAAATTTATTGAACATCCTCTCTATATACAGTATTAAATTTATTGAAAAATCTCTTTATATACAATATTTGGTGTACGATTTTCTTGAGCTAAAACAAAAACGCCAGTGGCATTCCTCGCACGTGAACATGCCACGTATAGTGCCACGCCATGCCATGTGAAAAGCAACTCTTAGTTAAATCTATGTCAACTTTGCTTAACGTTTGCCCTTGTGACTTGTTAATTGTCATAGCAAAGCTGACACTTACAGGGAATTGTAGTCTTTTGAATTCAAACGGGAAATTCGATGGTATTATGGAATTCGTGGTATAAGTACTATATTACCTTTTCCGCATCCGGATATTATACGACCTTCTATAACGTTTCTTTGCCATGACACTACTCGCAACCTAGTACCATTGCAAAGTTTTGGTGGGTTTAAATTGCTGAGTAGTATGATGGGAACGCCAATCTTAAGTTCTAGCTTGTGAGGAGGTAGACCAGGCACAATTATACTGTTTAAAAATTCTGTTGGATAACTAACCATTTCATCCGGATTGCAAACTGTATTGATGGAAAGGTATGTTTGTGATTCACCAGGAAGCTTATATTTAACATGCGCTGATTAAGCGCAGTAACCTGGTCGTTTATAGGTGCTAAAATGGATCTTTCACACAACCACGAATCTTCTTTTATATTGAGATTGTGAACATCATCATAAATGCTATGTTTTTTTATCAAAATCTGAAATATTTTCATGAATAAAAACCTAACAATGTTTAACATCGATTTCTAATTATTATACTTAAAGTTCAGCTGTTAAAGTTTAAAACAGCTTAAATATAACGAACTAAAAAAACTCACAATTAAGAAATTAAGAACAATTTGAATTATTTTAGAAACAACTACCTACGCAGTTAACTAAATAAAATAACCTAAGAGTAATTTATCAAAATCTGAAATATTTTCATGAATAAAAACCTAACAATGTTTAACATTGATTTCTAATTATTATACTTAAAGTTCAGCTGTTAAAGTTTAAAACAGCTTAAATATAACGAATGAAAAAAACTCACAATTAAGAAATTAAGAACAATTTAAATTAAGAAAAACAGAGAGGTAGAAAAATGAAAGATACCTTGAAAATTATTATTCTTCGATTACAATATAAATATTAAGCAAATAATAACTATTGTTTAAATGTGACTAAAAATGTAAATAAAAAAAAGAGAAAGGATTAAAACTTATCAATTTTTTGTTTCTTGCATTGCTTTTTGCTTATGAAGCCTTGATTTATTATTTTAAAAAGTGCATCCAAAACAGCCGATGCTCTACTTAACTGAACAGTGAGAAAACTATCATAAAAAAAATTACGGCACGTGTCAGCGAATTATGATGTGCGCGTAACACTGTTATGTCTCATGAAGAGCATCGGACGCCAGTAACCAAAACAACGACTTAATTAGCTCAGCTTGGCGTTCATCTTGGCATTCAGTTTCACGTTCACCCGTATAGTTTCCGTTCCCGTAAGAATATGGGAATAAAATATAGCCTATGTTACTCCCCGTTAATGTAGCTTTCCATTAGTGAAAGAATTTTTAAAATCGCACCAGCCGTTTCCGAGATTAGCCGGAACAAACAGACAGACAGACAAAAAATTTTAAAAATTGGTTTTTTGTTATGAGTACCATATATACTTTTAGTGCATTAAGTAAAAAGCTGCTAATTTGAAATTACAAACAGACACTTCAATTTTATTTATTTGTAATGAAATTTCTAAGTCCGGCTTGCTTAAGGAAAAGTTTGTGTGTGTATGTGCAAAGTTGCCAAATGTGATACACAGCCAATAGTAAATTCGATAACACATTTTGGTAGAATAATTTTATTCTGGCGAATTTTTTAGATAACTTTTACGAGGCCAGTGATCTGCTGACTTCTATGCTAGTTTGGCGATAAAAAATGTTTTAACAGTTGTTGAAAATTGGGATGAAATCCTATTTTGGTGCACTAATTGGAAACGATTTTTACAAGCTTTTATTTAACTTACACTGTATGTATGTAATTTGTTCGGGTGGAATCTTGCAACTCAATTTTGAAGTTGATATCTTCACCACATTGAGCTGAAATTTTGTATACTCGTTTAGTTTGGATGGCAATGCATGTTTTGACCATTTATATTCCGATATTGCATTTAATTAAAAAGATATTAATTAAAAACGTTAAACTAGTTTTGGGTCCTAACTTCGATATATCTGCATTGTTGTAATTATGGTATTATTACAACAATGACAAAAGTTGGCGTCGAAAATCGGTTTCAGCCAAACTGGAATTTCATAACGTTGCGCTATTGACTGTATTAATTAACTTTGTCTAAAAATAATTACATTTCTACAACGTAAAAATAATCTAATTTCTACAATGTATGCAATTTTTTTTTTACAAATTTCTATCTATTTACTTGGATTTAAATCCAAAACAAAAAAAGTAAAGCTGTTTTTCAAGTAGATTGGTACATTAAATACCTTTCTCAACGCTGCCAAGTTAAACTGAGATGGAGTATTGTGGAAATTCTTTAAAAAATTTATCTAACTTTAATCTATGAAACTCAGACAAAAAATAATTACAGAATCGGAAAGATCATTTTTTATATATCTTACCCATCAAAAAGGAATCCACTAGGAAAACAATAAGAGAAAAATATTATCCAGAAATGCAATGTATTTTCAATAAAAAAAATAATTTTATATTAAAATGAATGATTTTTTAAAATTAATTTTCTAATTTTAAGCCTGCAAGTAATTTAAATATACTTCATTTTTCACCAGTAATCTAAACATACACTACGACATGTGTCCTTAAATTTAATTACAGATAGAATCTGTTAATTTTATTTGAGTTTTTTTTTTGTTTGAAAAATTACGGCAATTATGTTTCTTTAGATGATTTAGGCACATTGTAGAACTAGTTCAAGGTTATTGATATCCATAAAAGGTGCCAAAAGAGAATAATTTGCAAAATGAATTGAAATGTTTTAAAAATAAGGAGAGAAAAAATCGAATCTTCGAAGAAAACTTTCGTTAAATTTGGAATTATTTTACGAAGAAAAGAGTAATATGTGCTTGGTTCCAGGAAAAAGTTCTTAAAATAGAGAAATTCCTAAAATAGAGGTTCGTTATACATGGAGGTCTGACAGTATAAAAATAATGCGATGGTTAATTATTTTTTAAATCAAGTTTCTGAAGATGACCTGAGCAATCAAAAAAATAGATTCTTACGTAGAAGATATTCAATGTCCAACAAAAAATTATCATTAGTTGATAAAACTTGCTTTTTTGATTACAACATGCGTTTTGAATTTTAAGCATTTTATTGATTAATACAAATTTTAAATGCCTTTTGAAGTTTTTTAATAAATAACTAGATTTTTCTTCGAAGATGTTAGAGAAATATATCCCTTATCTTCAAAATATTTCAAATAAATAATATATTCTTTAAGATTTTTCAAAAAATAGTCAAAATTTTAATTAAATATTTAATAACTTCGTCATTTATGAAGATAATCTCACGAAACCTTTTTTTCGTATGTAGAACAATATTACCCAAGATCTGCACGAAGATTGAAAGTATTGCTTAAAAATTAAGGATTAAAAAGATTGTGTTTTTCGTCTAATACTCTTTTTGCGAGAACTGATTCAGCTAAACCAGGGATTGCGAACCAACGTTGAATGAGTTGAACAGGCTGAGAAGCCTGTCCAGCGATAACTAAAAAGTAAAAAACAAATTAAAAGTAAAAAAACTTTTTTTAAAAACAAGCTTTTATTTAAAAGCGCTAAAAAGAATAAAATAAACTTTTCCTTTAAAACTTTTTTTACTATCAACTTATAACGTCATTACACAATTTATATGATATAAAAGCTTATCGCGAGATTTATCTGTGTAGATAAACAAGTAAAATAAATAACTTGACCTGACTGATTTTAATTTTTAAAAATTCAAACTAAGTAAATATACGAGTACTTAAATATTGCGACAAGCTTTTATATCATATAAATTGTGTAATGACGTTATAAGTTCATTCTAAACAAAGTTTTAAAGGAAAAGTTTATTTTATTCTTTTTAGCGCTTTTAAATAAAAGCTTGTTTTTAAAAAAGTTTTTTACTTTTTATTTATTTAAATCATACCAAGCAGGGTTACCAGAGCTAACAGAATTATCGGCCACTTAATAAAATAGGAGTAACTTGTTTGATGTATCACTCAGCTTGACTGTACTTACGTATTAGCATCACTGGATCAAAATTGATTTCCCGCGAATCACACGTTGATATAAAAACAACAAAGATATTTTAACGTATTTTATATTTAAAAAAGACAATCAGTCAGATTTTGGATGAAAATGGCTCAATTCACGTGGCGCTAATTTGCTTACCAAACACGTAATACGTAAGTACCAGTACACACACACTGTTTGGCTAGTTTGGCTGAAAAACCGGTTTTCGACGCCAACTTTTGTCATTATTTTAACTGTTATATTGTTAAAACAATGGAGACAAATCTAAGTTGGCGTCGAAAGCTGGTAATTAATTTAATTTAATTAATTAACCGGTAATTGATGAATTTATGTTTGAAAATTTTTATTAAATTCAAGTATCATTCACTACATGTTTAAAAAATATATTTGAACTTGATTGTGTGGATGAGAAGAAGGTATTTTATTAACGATTGAAAATTTGAACAAGATAAACATTTATATAATTATATACAGAGAGAGTGTGAGGTAATAATAGAAATTGAAAAACCAGCATCTAACAATTTACTAAAATAGAAAAAAATTAAAATCATTTTAGTTAACAATTTGTAATCCATGTTTCATTTTAACAGCACCAACGTATTAAATCGTCGATCACGTTAATCAAATCAAAAGACGTCGCCAAATGCCACGATATCCAACTAATAGTGGAAAACCAAACCAGATACTTTCGTATAATTGCTACCAATTAGCGACGTTATATGAAACGAAGCACATGGATGACAATTCAGAGCGTTAGGCACATAGGAAATCGAGGTTGCCAACCTGGCGAGTTACTAATAGAGTTGACCATTGTTGCGATAATACGTAAGTACCGTATATATATAAACCATTTTTCTCTCTTGTTCAAATAGAATAATAACTATGACTGCATTTCGTTAAAATTTTAATTTAGCCATGTCTTTTTGTTGTCGAAATTTGTCGATAGTACATTGTCAAAAGTGTCATTTTAACCAATTAAGTTATCACACACGAAGTCAAATTGCTGAAGTGATTTATTATTTTAATTCTACAGTACATTTTTCAATTGAATTTTCATCTAATACCATATTAATCAGTTAAAGATGGACACAAGACCACATTTGCCCCTATTTGCTGCACATGATAAAACAAATTGAAGTACAATCAAGCACACGGATCTAAACAGTTTTGGGACCGTAGCCATTCAAGCGTAAAGTCATGTCTTCGGTGCGACCATAATCAGGGTCTCTTGATAGATTCAAATTCTGAGAAAATCGTTTACTATAATACTGATATTCTGGTGCATATACATCTACAGGAGGATGAAATTCAGGTTTACCTCTAGGATTTTTCATCCAACGCCAGTGTGGTCCAAAACCTTTGTAAAGCCGATTTTTGTCGTATCCATCGAGAGGATTTATAAACATACCAGGCAGTGGAACTTTACAGCAATCACAACATTCGTGTGCCATGTCTGATTTAGCAAAGAAGCAAATGATACGGTTATATTTCTTTTAATACATGCGGTAAGGAAAGAATACCTTAATGTTGCCAAGTTAGGAATGGTAAAAAAATATTGATGTTTACGTTGAAATTGTTGATTGCTATAGCAACGAAAAGCGCGATGAAGATTTAAAAATGAATGATATGTATGTGCTTGAAACGATAACTTCAAGACAAATTAGTTTCAAAATTATCTCAAATAAGCAGGGACGATCCTAGTAAGTGTGCTGCTTGTACACCACACGCGGCTACCAAAATAAAGAACGAATACACGACGCAAACTGTTCTATCAATCAATCAATCAAAGCTTTTTGCGATTTTTCAAAATAAAACTTATAATGAGCCCAGTAAATATGCTGAATTTTAAGTAGTTATTGAAAAATTGAAGTAAGTCCCGATTTCTCGTTAGCATGGCATAATTTAAGAAAAATAAAATGTTAACGCGCAGTGCATTGGTCCATTGTCTATTAATGCCATACTCTTTACACACATTTCATTTTATAGCAAAATTCGTGGCAGAGCGGAAAATACCGCAATAGAAAAGGTTTTTTTGCTTATTAGCTGAACCGCCTCTAAAATGATTTTTGGGAAAGTTCCCTTAAGAAAAATAGTTAATATGGTTAATATTACATAAGTCATAGGATTATTTAAATTCAATATGCATTTAGGAAAATTAAAGGTTTTCAATTTAACAATAGCCTTACAATTTAGAAAAGCCAAATAGACGATAAACGAAATTTTTGTATCATTTATCATTTTTATTAATTTTTTACTTTTTACTCTTATCAGGTATATCGTTAACGTTAAGTATTAGTAAAAATATGAGAAATTCTCTAGAGGGGTGGCACATAAAGCATTTGCACGTGGATGGCCTATACCCTAGGATCGGTCCTACAAATAAGCTGACATTTATTCGATGTCTTGAGAAGGAAATGGAAAGTACAACGTGTAGATGTACAAATGTACCATTTAATGACAAATACATACAAAACAGAAAAATGCAGGAAAAAGAAAAGGAAAAAACGCATTAATACTATCTGACAATTAATCACGATTAGCAATCGATTTGATAAAAATTTATCGAAACATCGAAATAATCGTTTCCATCGCAAAGTACTTGATAACTTTATCGTTAACTGTTTAAATTGGCAGCGATAAGACAGTTATTCTATTTTTATTAAAAGCTTTTATTTAACTTACAATGTATGTATGTATGTATGTATGTATGTATGTAATTTGTTCGGGTGGAATCTTGCAACTCAATTTTGAAGCTGATATCTTCCTCCCATTGAGCTGAAATTTTGTATACACGTTTAGTTTGGATGACAATGCATGTTTTGACCATTTATATTCCGATATTGCAATTAATTAAAAAGATATTAATTAAAAACGTTTAACTAGTTTTGGGCGCCAACTTGGATATATTTGCATTGTTGTAATAATTTTATTGTTACAACAATGACAAAAGTTGGCGTCGAAAATCGGTTTTCAGCCAAACTGGAATTTCATGACGTTGCGCTATTGACAGTATTAATTAAATTTGTCTAAAAATAATTACATTTCTACAACGTAAAAATAATCTAATTTCTACAACGTATGTAATTTTTTTACAAATTTCTATCTATTTTCTTGGATTTAAATTCAAAACAAAAAAGTAGAGCTATTTTTCAAGTAGATTGGTACATTGTATACCTTTCTCAACACTGCCAAGTTAAACTGAGATGGAGTATTGAAGAAATTCTTTAAATAATTTATCTAACTTTAATCTATGAAGCTCAGACAAAAATAATTACAGAATCGGAAAGATAATTTTTTTATGTATCTTACCCATCAAAAGGAATCCGCTAGGAAAACAATAAGAGAAAAATATTATCTAGAAATGCAATATATTTTCGATTAAAAAAAATAATTTTATAATAAAATAAAGGAATTTTTGAAAGAAATTTTCTAATTTTAAGCCTACAAGTAATTTAAATACACCTCATTTTATCACCAGTAATCTAAACACACACTACGACATGTGTCCTTAAATTTAATTACAAATAGAATCTGTTAATTGTATTTGAATTCAATTATTGATTTTTTCAAAATCAAGTTTCTAAAGATGATCTGAGCAATTTAAAAAAAAATAGATTCTTACGTAGAAGATATTCAATGTGCAGCAAAAAATTATCATTATTTGATAAAACTTTCTTTTTTGATTAGAAAATGCGTTTTGAGTCTTAAGCATTTTATTGATTAATACAAATATTTAAATGCCTTTTGAAGTTTTTTAATAAACAACTAAAATTTGCTTCTAATATGTTAGAGAAATATATTTATATATATATATATCCTTATCTTCAAAACATTTCAAATAAATAATATATTCTTTAAATTTTTCAAAAATAGTCAAAATTTTAATTAAACATTTAATAACTTTGTCATTTATGAAGATAATCTCACTAAACCTTTTTTTTCGTGTGTAGAACAATGTTACCCAAAATCTGTACGAAGATTGAAAAAATTGCTTAAAAATTACGGATTTAAAAAAATTGTGTTTTTAGTCTAATACCATTTTGCGAGAATTAATTCAGCTAAACCAGGGATGGAGAACCAGCGTTCAATGAGTTGAACAGGCTGAGAAACCTGTCCAGCGATAACTAAAAAGTAAAAAATAAATTAAATGTAAAAAAACTTTTTTAAGAACAAGCTTTTATTTAAACGCGCTAAAAAGAATAAAATAAACTTTTCCTTTAAAACTTTTTTTACTATCAACTTATAACGTCATTACACAATTTATATGATATAAAAGCTTGTCGCGAGATATACCTGTGTAGATAAACAAGTAAAATAAATAACTTGACCTGATTGATTTTGGTTTTTAAAAATTCAAACTAAGTAAATATGAGTACTTAAATATTGCGACAAGCTTTTATATCATATAAATTGTGTAATGACGTTATAAGTTGATAGTAAAAAAAGTTTTAAAGGAAAAGTTTATTTTATTCTTTTTAGCGCGTTTAAATAAAAGCTTGTTCTTAAAAAAGTTTTTTACATTTAATTATTACC
>BMAO01030787.1:0-17902 GCA_019973975.1 Trichonephila clavata
CCTTTTTCAGATAAATTGCATTTAAAAAGTTCATCCTCTTCCTGTGTAGTCCTATAAGTAGATATGTAGCTTTTTTAAATATACTACAAACGATAAAAGTAAAGTCGAAACCATGATACAAATTCAGAGTACAGTACTTTTTTTACTACCTCATGTTTTTTCCTATTTTTTTATGTTTAAGTATAAATATACACATAAAATTTTCTAGCACATTCGTTTTTAAACACTCCTTTATATAACATTTTTCAGATAAACTATACTGCTCAGGGCTACTTGAAATTGAAAGAAAAAATCTGAAAGGAATTCTTAAAGAACTAGAAATACTTCACAGTATCGAAAGAAATGTGTTTTCTAAGTTAAGACTATGAATTATAGTATTCAGATAATCAGGGTTATGTGAAAATGGATAAAAAAGAATGTTCAGGTGTAATGCGGTAAATAGTAACATATATTTTTCCTATTTAGTTCACTTTACTATAATAAACATCCTGTAATGTTCTGAAAGCACGAAGAAACAGTCATTGTTTTAAAGGAATTGAAACTATTTATTTAAATTACATTATGGATTTGTTTGAAGAAACATTTTAACTCTGACGATATCTTTATTTCAAGACCTGTGGAAAAAGTATCCGACCTTGAATTTTCCGCACAGTGTAGAGATTCTATAATGGAGTCACTGTGTGTGTACAGTGGGAAGTGACAACTTAATACACATGCTTGAAATTTTTCACTTTGTTTCAGTGTACTAGCCGTTTCCTGCAGGCAGTCGAGTGAGATACTGTTATACGTGTTCGTCAAATTTTTTTTATCTCTAAAGATGACTGAACGACTTGACAATTGGTACTGCTTTAAATTTTTTGTTAAAAGCTTAGAGATTTTCTAAGTGAAAAAGTTTGTAAGATTCAGATAGTGTTTGGAGACGATGCTATGGGAGTCACACAAATTAAGAAGGAGTTTAACCGTTTCAAAAGTGGACGCACGTAAGTACAGAGTGTCCAGCGTTCTGGAAGGTCATAAACCGTTCGAAATGCAGCTGTTGTTGAAAAGGTGGAAAATATGGCAATAAAAGATCGTCGTTTACCCGTACGAAAGATTGCTGTATAAGTTGAGATCAGTACAGGTTCTCCACATGCAAGCTTGTATGATCATGTGCAGAGTGGCTACGAAATTGTTCCTAAGCTTCTGTCCGAGGAACAGAAAAGTTCCGTCTTGCAGTTGCACAGGACCTACTGGATACTACCAACGCTGAACCTGACTTTTTGGGACGTCTGGCTGTTCTCGAAACCAAAAATATCATTGAATGGATCACGTTTTCAGAGTAGAGATGAGATAAGGCAGAACGCGTCGATGAGTTGAACACCATTCTAAAAGAACACTTCCAGAAGTGTTTTCAGCAGTGACAGGAATGCTGGTTTAAAAGAGAGCGTATGAAGGCACAAGGACACATTGAATTTGATTAGAATCTTAATCCCACAAAATAACTAAGATTTTTTTGGCCAAAGATTGGACACTTTTTGAACTGAACTTGTAATATGGTTAGCGCTGCTTATTATTTCACAGCTGCGCTATATTGAAAAATGTATTTATAAAATTAAAAATTCAAGTTGGGGAGAACGAAATAATTTTAAGATTTGATACCAATATATG
Source organism: Trichonephila clavata (assembly GCA_019973975.1). Lineage (NCBI taxonomy): Eukaryota > Metazoa > Arthropoda > Arachnida > Araneae > Nephilidae > Trichonephila > Trichonephila clavata. The sequence continues at coordinate 1,648 of BMAO01030787.1, forward strand.
GTAATTAACAGTTTTTTTGAAAATAATATTGATAACGTGAAAAACGGAATAATGTAATTATATACTTCTAACAATATTAGTGATAGAAAAAGACGTTTTACTATTAAGTATTTATTTTCTTGAAAATATGACAGTGTGAAATAACTAATAAATTGATTAAAACGATTAATATTTAATGTCTCGTTACCTAAGCTTATTTGTTATACTATTATTAAATATTACTTTCGAGATGTATTAAATTATTTTTCATAATTGGAATATAAAGTTTGAGTGCAGGGATCTGATTTTTGAGAAAATATTTGTTCGTTTAAAGATATTTCTTTACCACAATCAATATATCTCTTCTAAGATAAAAAAAAAGGATCAATTAAATTTATTTTTGCATATTACCATCCTCATACTTAATTAATTAAAATTTTGAGAAAACCTTTTTCAAAATATTTTTTAGCTGAATTCTTTATAAAAATTCAGTTATTCATATGATTAACCATGCTTTTATATTAATACTGAAGAGTTAATGGAATTTATTCTCAGAAAAAAAGCTTCAACTTGAATTATGATTAAATGCTTTTTTCAAAAAACTGATTTCGAAAAACAGGACACTGAGACTGTTTCAAAAACATAAGTATAAAATTTGATTTAATTATATTAAAATAAACATAAGTATTCCTTTAATTAGAATAACTTGACATGGATATTTATTTTTGCGCTCATCTTCAGATAAATAATTAAACTATTTGTAGTGTTTACCATGCATGAAATTAAATCAATAAGAAGTCCAATTAATAAATAAGTTTGCTTTTTAAAAAAAATTTCTATTCATGTTACTTTAATTAAAAGAATTTTTTTTTACAATTGAGAAAAGGAGAAAGTGTGGAGAGAGAACAATATTGCATGAATAATTATCTTGAAATACATTATAATTAACCAGGTATCATCTTGCTTATTTACTTTATTGAATGAGATATATATATATATATATATATATATATATATATATATAATCATGTACGCGAGTATATCTTATGAATATGTTAAGGATACATATGTCATCCTATTCGCAATATGATAATGCAGCATAAAGTGTATTATTATACGAGGCATGTTTGAAAACTGTTTTGTTCTACCGCAACCGCAGTTGTAGTATCGGAGTTCAAACTTTTTGTAGTTGTATCTCTGGTTGATTGTCTGTACAGTGATGCCATTATCGTCAAATTGTTTTGTTTTTAAGTGTGATAGCGAGGATTCAAAATGTTTAAGACGTTTGCCAATCGCACCAACTGTGAAGAACGTTCTGTAATCTGTTTTTTTAACTCAATGAATATTAAGCCAGTTGAAATTCGTTGTCAACTTGCAAAGATTTGTGATGAAATGTAATGAGTGATGGAAGGGTGAGAACGTAAATTCCCCATTTCAATGATGAGTGCATCAATGTCCATGACGAAGCACGAAGTTGCCAGCCTTCTGTTGTCAATGATGGTTTGAAAGAAAAAGTGAGAATGAGAAAATTCGTGAAAATAGACGGTTCGCAATAAGATTGCTAAAACTTCTTTGTGGTGAGTTTCAAAAAGAAATGTTCACAGCAATGGTTCTTTTTACTAAATGCATCTTTTTTTTAAGAGAGTATAGACAAGTTGGTTTTCCGATATGGCAAATGTCTGAACAATGATGGTAACTATGTAAAAAAATAGTTTACGGCATTCTCTTTCGTGTAAAATTAAATTTTGTTTTAAAAAAAGATTTTTTTGTGAGTTTTTTTTAAACGATACTTAGTTTCCGGACCTCTTAGTATCATATATGTTAAATTGTGTCAATCATTATGTAAACATGATGATGTATACATTTTAGAAAAATATAATAAAGACAAGGAAGGGAGAAGAAATTACAAAATAATCATACCAAACAATTTAAACGTTATATATATAAATAAATTATGTCAAAATGTCATTTTGTGGTGGTGTGTGTGTGTGTGTGGTGTGTGTGTGTGGTGTGTGTGGTGTGTGTGTGGTGTGTGTGTGTGGTGTGTGTGTGGTGTGTGTGTGTGTGGTGGTGTGGTGTGTGTGTGGTGTGTGTGTGTGTGGTGTGTGTGTGGTTGTGTGTGTGTGTGTGTGTGTGTGTGTGTGTGTGTGTGTTGTGTGTGTGTGTGTGTGTGTGTGTGGTGTGTGGTGTGTGTGTGTGTGTGTGTGTGTGTGGTGTGTGTGTGTGTGTGTGTGCTCATATATTTGATCTAAGATTTGAGAATAATTTCTTAAAATGTTTTCTAGAGCTCTAAGTTGTATAATATATTGTAATAATGCATTATTAATAATATTTTATAAAACTGTATCAAGTTATTAAAAATTTGTTAACTCTAGTAATGTTTAATTTGAATAAAATAAATGCGCTTTTTTAAAGATATTTAAAGCAATCGCATAAATACATGGAAAGAACGAACTAATGTTTACAATTGTTATATAAATATGAAGAAAGAAACAATAGTTGTTAAAAAATGTGAATACTAAACTGCAAATTATAAATTTGTTGCTACTCCGGCCGGATGGCGTAATTGGTTTGTCGCTGGCCTTGTACGCCCAAGTATGCTAGTTTGACCCCGGCCGAAGTCGATGGATTTTCATGATGCAGAAAATTGACAGAGTTCATGTCGTATGATTATGGGGCATGTTAAAGATTCCTAGGGTGCCTGTTTGGCTTGGGTGCTCTCGGTAAATTTCTGGCGCCAATCCGCATCGTCAGAGCTCAGGTTGCCGTATCTCTCACTACCCTTATTATTAACTCCCTTTGCATTATCTAATTTGGTATGTTGATTCATAATTAATAACTACGTAAATAATAAATCATATTATTTATAATCCTTATGATAGAAATAACAAATATTAATCAAACTTTAAGAAAACAAATTACAGTGGAGTAGCTCAGAATCAATTATGAGACGGACACAACTATACACGGGATAACGCATACAATCAAACTACGCTTTTAAATCTAATCTATAAATCACAGACCTGATATCTCTTTAAGACAGGATTTGACTACTTGAAGAATCTATAGCGGTTTCAATCTTGATATCTTCATTACTCGAACGAATTAATGAATCTTTTTCAATATCTTCTTCGCTAACAAACTTCACTTAGTTAACTAATTCCTAGAATCACTTCTTAATCATCACGTGTTACTCTCTATCAAAACGTATATCCACATTCTTCATTTCATTTTCCTTTTATATCTCTTTCGAACTCGCTAACCGAAACTATCTTGTTTGCATAAGTCAACTTTTAGCTCTCAGCGGGATTGTTAAAATAAATACAATTTAAAAGAATTTGAGAGAAGGTTAGTGAAACGCTAAGCACCCGTCACAGGTGGCTTCCTCTGGGGAGGAAACTGGGCTTCAAAATTACATTACGACAATTGGTATTTCACCTATAAAGTGATTCCAGCTCCCGGGAAATGAACTAGGTCTTCAATGGTATATACCAATCCTGCTAACATTTGAAATTTTAAAAAATATTGTGTTGTTACAAGAAGAAAAAATTTCAAAGCATTTTCACACAATTAATGAATGTCTCTGAACTTATACTAGTAACAAATAACAATTAATCCTCGCTTGGTGAAGAAATATAAATACCAGCGAAGTTATTAAAATGGAGAGAATCAATTAACATATATTAAAACTTAGTAATCAATACACACAGTCTGAAGCCCTAATTATGCATTCTAATTGCTCTTTTAATTGGATCCAAATTTTTTCATGTTATATAAACGTCTTCTTCATATTATTTTAACATTATTCTATCAGATGTTTTCTTTGAAGTTCAAAGAATTTTTAGTGTAAGAAATAACTATTATTTATAAAGAATAATTTGTGTTAGTTATTCTTTAAAAAATAACCTGAATCGGTTTGGACTTGAGAATGATTAAGTATTGAAATTTATCTAAACTCACGAAGTGCTTAGGAACATGATATATAGCCCCGTCAATAAATTTCAATACCTTTGTGCATGTTTTTTGAATTATATGTATAGTAATTGCTTTTATATATGTATTTTTTTCTGCTTCTATTTCTTTTCATTTGTATACTTTTTGCTGGGTTTTGTTTCTGAACAGCATTAGTGAGTTTTTGAATGTTCATTATTATTCAAGAATTGTGAAATTTATTTCTGCTCATTCAAGGCTCAGAAACTTGAAGGATACCCACTTCAAGGTATAGACCATGTTTGTTAGATATCAGTGGTTACAGTTCTGATTCTTTCTATCTATTTGCTTGCTGCTATGAGAAAAAAATCTCCAGAGAAACTCGAATTTTCCAGCTTTCTTTTCTAGTTTTTAAAAAACGTCTAACGAGTCCAGTGTACTTTATTTCTAGAATGGACTAAGAAACGAATCCGTTGTTCCACCTCACACATCTGGTATGCAGCAATTACTAGCTACTTTGATATTGCTTTTTCAGTTCAGATTCTTTTTCATTTTTCTTTTTATGTGTTTTTCTATTTTAGTACAATTTTTCTCTGAGCGTGTGTTTGCATATTTGCGATAGCCCAAACGATAGCATCTTTTCCAATGCATGAAATTCAAATGATTCTACATTAAAATTTCTCCCGAACAAAAACTTAAATATATATACAGACTTTCATCCCCCAGGAAATCTGAAATTTAACCTTATTTATTTAAGAGAAAATGTTCTGGCCGCGGTAGCCTAGCGTTTATGATCACGAACTCATGACCGGCGTGCCATGGGTTCAAGTCCTGGTGTCACTGAAGATACGCCGTGTAGAAAGGGCTGATGCAAATTAAAAGTGCCGAGCGCAATTGGAGGGGGATGCCAGCTCATGTGTCGTCCTATTAACTTGGCCGAGGCTTGAAATTACTAGGTCTAGGGCCAGTAGCCCTAGCCTTGCATTAAGGAAACGTTAATATAACTCTCACCTACTTAAGAGAAAATATTGGGCATGTGTCACGTGATCTCACTTCTTCCCGCCAGAGAATGACGCCATGATAGAGATAGCCTGTGGTGTGGGTGAGGGAATATTAACGGCATCCTATTCAGCTATAACACGGTTTTTGGAGTCGGACTTCGTAATTTTGAACCATAGTCAAGTGACGAGGAGGACAACAACTCTGAACTGGGACCCCTCTTCTAACTTTCACACCACACCAACGGGAAGACGTTTAAACCCCGAAAGATTTAACCTGCATTAGCCTTTCTACACGGCGGGTCATCAACGGGATTAGGCTCGAACTCATGACACCCCGCAGAGCGTTGGGTTGAGCAGCTAATATATATATGCACAAATAAGATTGTATGGATATATTCCTCTAAGCAGGATTGAAGAAAGATCGGAGAGACTATTCTCAGACTATAGAAAGTAAAGATATTTGCACGTGTTATCAAAATATAAATGAGATCCCTACATCTCTGCTGAAAAAATTGTGAAAGTGTAAAATATGTAAGCTAAAGAAAAACGCCGTTTTGTTAATTTTAGTTATTTTAAATGGGTCTAAACATCCTAATAGAGATCAATGAAAAGCGACCTATCACTCCGAATGTCAGTTTTTGTGAATAATTGAAATAATGAGTCAAATAGTCAGAGATCTCTGAGGAAAAATCAAGTTTAATCAAGATATTATGTGACACCATACGTAGATAAATAATCAAATAAGTTTCATCAAGAAACAAAAATTAGGGTTCGAAACGTGTATGAAACTGTCACAAAAAAAGCTAGAATTCACGAAGAAAAGCAGCACCGTGAGGCGTTACTGTCGCTGATATAAAAAAGATTAGAATAGTTCGTACGAGCACTTTTTATAAAAAATTAGACGATTTTGTTCGTGCATAAGCGCTTGCGTCATATTTTACTAACATATATCGATTTACGCGCGCGCGCGCGAAGTAGACTTAATAATAAAAAACTATAAAGTTCTTTGAGTCTGTATATAATAAGCACAATTTTTACTGAAAAAATTCTGTATTATATAACTGCTTCATGATTACGTAGAATACCTTTTTAAAAACACTAAATTCTAAAGAATACATAGTATTTTTTTCTTATACTCTTAATACTAATTTTATCAGAAAAATCTGTAGCCATTTTTTTTATCACTCCTTATTTAACTCTCTCCCCCTCCCCAAGTTAATCACAAAAAATAGCCCTAAGACTTTGTGAAGTTCTCAAATATTTTAAGATAAACAAAACTCAAAGATTATTATTTAATATTTATACATAGAAAAAGTGTTTTTTCCAGAAATATAAATACCTTTATATATTTTAAAATATCAATAAAATCTTACAACTTTTTTAACAAATTACAAGATGAGTGCAAGTGATGGACCCGATTTTTAAAAAAATCAAATTATCGAAACTATTGCTCTATAAGTGGTACATAAATGTAAAGAGAATTATACCAAGTTTTTCTTCTGTTGCTAATATTTAATGTGTCACGTTACACGGTATACTTCTAATCTATATAATTCAGTTCGTTCCATTCACTTTGTAGCATCACCCTATGAACGATTCGTAATGCTGAACAAATAATTACCTGTCGTCCTCTTTTATTTGTTGTTCAATTGAAAATAATACGCCTTGAGATTTAATTTTTGTCGCAAAATTTTCCATACCATTTTCTGAAGCATTCCACGTTTACAAGTGACAACTCTCATAGATTCACGTGAACTTCGAACAAAACTCTGCTTCATCCTCTCGATTGCTTCTTCCGAGACTCTTGGACCACCACTGCTTTTCTTTTTACACAAGCAATATGTTTCCTTAAATTGATGATACCGTCGAAGAATGCTCTTGTTGATTAGTGCTTCTTTTCCGTAGAGATTTCTAAATTCACGTCGCACCGAAATAACTAAAAAATCCCGTGCATACTCTAATACGCATAGTCGCCATGTTTGGATTTCAATCATAGTGATCTTGAATGTGCTGTCGAACATTGGTGGGGAAAAAATGGTATATTTCTCATTACATTCACGTATCATTAATTGTAATATATGAAGTAGTTTCAAAAATATGATTTTTTAGTCCATCATTTCTACTCAATCTTTATGTGTATAAATCAAAGAAGTATCCGAAAGTTTTTGTAAAACTCTTCTTTATTCGTCAGACATAAAAAGAGCGTTGACACCTTGGAATGTATGAATTATAATTTATTCCTTTAAAAACTCATCGGGAAGACATATTTCTTGAAGTTTCTTGTCCAAAAACAATTTCTTGCAAAAAAAAGGTAACGCTGCTATTGAAATTCGAATTTTTAGAAATTTTCTCCTACTTAACATTTTTTTTTCAAGGAATATATTTGGTTGATAACTGCATGAATATAAACGAGTAAAGAAAGAAGTTTTTCGAAATGTTCTTGGGAGATTTATAAAACGAATCTAGCAACACTGCTTATTTTCATGAAAGTTTGAAATCTTTGAGAGGTGATCATTTCATTTTATTTATTATGGCCAAACATACATTTCTGAATATCTCGAAATAGCTATAACTAATCAAATATTACCAAAAAAAACATATATTTTCCTTATTGCAGACATGTTGGAATTGTTTTTACCGTGCATTTCATGAATAAAGATGGATAAAATGCACATATTCTTTCATTTGCATTCCCCTTTTTACCTGATTGAAAGGCAACTTCTTAGTTCTATTGATTAAAAGACTTTACAGTTAATGTAAACAACTTAGTTATCTACTAAAAAGTAATATATAGATATATTAAGTTTGTCTTTGCATAGTAATTTCGTAAGATATTTTCTGAATATACATTCCGATAAATCTAAGCTGTTCTCCATTCCCTCCTCCCAATTATTATTGTTATTATTTAAGCGCCTTTAGAGAAAGACATATTTTGTGATGTTTTTATTTTATACGTAAAAAATATACAAATTAAATAATAAATTATTGAATGAAGTACAATTTTAGTTAGTTGTTTACAAATGCGACATTATATATACGTGACAAATTATGGTTCCCCCTGACCCCTTTCCTTAACATTACTTGAAAATGTAATCTAAAAATTGTATATAAAATTTTAAAATACAAAAATGAAAGGTAATCTAAAACTCTTTAGTAATTTGTTGTTTATTGAGTTGTTGATAATAATTCGGAATCATGTACATTCTAAAGCATGGGGATCTAAATTATGACCCCTTGTGTGCCGCGTTAAAAAAATAATTTGTTTCTCTGAGCCGCACATACAATATTTTTTTTAACAAATTTAAATAAAAATTTTAACTCTATGTAGATTTATTAAAATAAATTAACTTATTTTTACTGTATTTTTTTTTAAATTTGAATTAGACAGGAATAGGTACACATTTATTTAAAATTTTTAAGAGTTTCGTTTCATTTAGTGTGGATTTCATTAAGATGGAAAAAAATTCAAGTTAATGAGATGAATGAATTTGAGTTTGTGTTGAACAAGCAAATTGATATCGAGTTTAGACGAAGTTTCAATTCTTAATGCATTTTCAAGATGTTTTTCAGTGATCTTTGTCCTATTTTTGTTTTTTTGTATGCTTCATTCTTGGAAAATAACTGCTCAGAAATATAAGTACTGCCAAAAGCTGGAGACAATAACAAAGCATGAGTGTGAAAATGAGTATATTTATCGTGGCGTAGGTAGTTTTTATAAAACTCCAGTATAGAAACATTCCCAGATATTTCTTTCAGTTGAATTCACTTTGCAGTTAAATGCATTCCATTTGAAGATTTGAAATTAATGTATTTATTTCTAGAGAAAACGGGGTAGTAAATATATTGAAATATTGTTCGTTTTTTCGAAAATCTTGAAATTTTCTTTCAAACTCTTCAATTAAATCGAAAATTAATGCAGCATATTTTGTGCATACATTTATTATTATTTTTTAATAAAAACGTGTAAGCTGAAATATTTTTATAATTTGCGTTTGGGCTGCATTTTAAAAGCTTTTGGGGCGCACTTTAGACAAGCATGTTCTAAAGCCTGTCATTCCTTGTATCCTATGAAGTATTGAGGGACGTTGAAAAAAATATTTTTCTGAAGTCTAATTTTTGGATTAATTAGCTTTTGAAGAAGAAAGTAGTTGAACTCTACTTTAAATGATGTGCATTGTTATACAAACTGCAATATAAAAGATTTTTAGGTAAGGAAAGAAATTTTGAATAATGATAAAGATTGATACCCGTTCTTAACAAATTTTTAGTAAAAGTTCATGAATATAATTAAAACCAATTTTTTTTATCAGGAAATACAAGTGTGAAAGAAAAGTTCACAAATAAACCTTAATGAAATTCTGTAAAGACAGAAACTAAACATTTCAATCCGAAATAATTTGTTACTTTACAAGAAAGATAGGCGGGGATCTGAAAATTAAATTGAATGCGTTTAATACCAGGCGTATAGAGTGAAAAGAAGTCTAGAAGTCTAAATGCGTCTTTTTACTACATTATTTTCTCTTTCATGTTAAAAGTACAATAAAAAAAAGTAATTACGCATCATTGTAGTTGCAACGACTATTCTTTTCCATATTTTTGAAAGGGGGGAGAATTCTGGAGATTTCAAATGAAATATTTGTCACCAATTCCTGATTTTTACGAAAGAAAACGACTGACATTAAATTCCGTGACAAGATTATATTTATAATTGTGCCAAGGGGGAAAAAATCTACAAAAAGGCTCTCTAGACAATTTAATTTGAAGTACGTTTCATAAGTGTAAGTGTTTTAAGGTTGAATATTTTATCTTTCTTTCATTTGTATTAGTATTAAAGAAAATTTCACTATCAAGGAGGCATGATAAAAATTTATATTGAATTCAAAATAATTTAGATAATGTGAATTCTAAATTATAAGGCATTGCTTCCTTTTTAATTACATAAAATTCAATTAATACTTCGTCAGAAAAAGTTCTGTGGGTTTTATTTGAGTCAAACAATTTGATAGTAAATTCTTTCTTTTTTTAAGATTAATTTCCAAAATAATAATATAATAGTTTTGTTATGCTTAAAAAAGGATATATTAATAATAAGTAGTTGTTGTTTAAAACAAGAGCAGCAAAAAAAAAAAAAAATGAATTCAAATGAAAAACAAATAATATAAAAAAAAATCTTTTAAAGCCATTCCTACTTGGTTAGAAAAACTTACTGGCGCCATCTGTTGCACGTAAATCTAGCATCGTCAGAAATAATACAAAATAAATTATAAATTAAAAAATGAAATTTAATTAATGAATAAACATTTTTAAAAACTGTATTAACACAAGTGTTCCACTACGAATCTAAAAAATGCATTTGAACTTGAATGGATGAATAGAAAGTATTTTATTAACAAATGTATATTTGAACAAGATATATATTTATATAAATATAAAAAGAGAGAATAAACTAAAAGTATGAATTGAATAAATCTGCTTTAAAAGAATCATTAAACTTGGTGCCAAAAAATATTTTTTTTTAGCAGAAAAGAAAGAAAAATTGTTAAATATTTGAAAATTATCGTTTGGAAGAAAAATTGTGAACTGTACTTTTTTTATAAATTTGTCTCGTCAGATCATTATAATATTCTTGTGCTTTTATAAATTCTAGTGAAAAAGGTAGCAGTTATGAATTTTTTTCAATTTTAAACGAGATTCCGGATTTTCAATGTATAAAAAAAAAGTATTTCATACAAGAAATTTTAAAAACTTCCAAAAAGTTTTGTTTTTTATGAATATGTAAAGAAAAAAAAATTATATTCATGAAGAGATGAGAAAATAAATTATCTTATGCAAACTAGTATTTAAGTGGAACAAAGTTTCCAAAGATTTTCTTCCCTTTCCCAAGCGAAAGAAAGCCATGCCAAGCTTGTGAATGAATTAACTGGAAAAGTGTGAAATACTGAAGGGAGAGCCCTGACAGCCATGTGGTTATTGTCACTAACACTCAAACAGCATTGTTGAGTTGTTAGGACTGAAGACCCACCTCTTAAAGAGGCTGATGGGCATTAAATCCATCGTGACCCGAAGTCCTCACGTAGGTATGGTGTGGAAGTTAGAAAAGGGGTCATCCCTTGGTCACTCGTCCCAGCTTGTCTTTCTGCAATAAATAACATTGCGATGTTCGTTGCCAATATCCCTCTTATTTCTTTACAGTCCACCTTTAATAAACACTCCCTTAATGAAGCAAGGGACGGTATCATCAAGATAACACACAATAACATCCAAATTTCCTTAAAAAATATCACTTCAAAGTACAGTAGAGCGTCGTTTATCCGGAGCGTCAATCCGGATCAAAGTCCGGATACGTTTTCGTACAGTTGTTTCCCGTGAGGCTAATAGTGACGGAAAACCCAAGGTGAGTTATATTTTGGAAATTTCAGTTGTGTGATTTAGTAAACATCTGTTCGGAATATTAGATCATTTTGTTTCCAAGTGTGAGGGTGCATACGTGCTCTTTTGTTGAGTTTTGTTGATGTGGAAACCTGGATGGCATGCGATGTAGAAGACTGGATTTCAAATGCTAAATAATGACTTAGATTGTGATTTCCGTGAAAGAAGAATCCGACCCTGTCGACGATGAAACGGATGAAGACGAGTGCAACAATAATGAAAGTAGCAAGGGTCCATCTAATTCTGGCATGTTTTCTGCGTTAGAGACAGCTATGGAGTGGTACGAACAACAATCAGAGAGTGCTGTCTTACTCAACTACTGCTGTGAAACTTTCCATTCCTTTCCATTAGAAACAACTTTCAGTTAGACGGAAAATATAGCAATCGAGCTTTGCTATAACAATTGTTTTTAAACCTTAAAACCAGTCTTGTTATTTTTTTTAAATTTAAACGCAAATTAGAATTAAAACAAATCAGGTTCGAATGTTAAAAAAAATTTTAAAAGGGGCACTTACGTATTATCGCAACCGTATTGGCGACATTATATGAAACGAAGTTCCTGGTTGCCGATTCAGCGCGTACGACACATGCGAAATCGAGGTTGCCAACTTGGCAAGTTATCTTAACGTTGGCATTGTTGCGATAGTACGTAAGTACCAAAAAAGGTAATTGTAATTGTAAATCCTAAATAAAACTACAGCTGCAATTATTCATCGTAATTAAGTTTAACTCATTTTTACTCTTTATGCGTCATATTACAAGCCACAAGAGATAGAATTCTTCATTTCGTTTTTAAAAAACTTTTTCCCTCATTTTTCATTCTCTTTATTTTGTTTGATTAAAAGAATGACCTGGAGATATTACTTAATGGTATTAAAAAGTTTCTTTAAAAGAGTGAATAAAAAACAAAACAGAAAAACCTCTTCTCAACGATTTCTACTTTGCTTTTTAAAAATCTTTAATACACAGTAAGAAGAAGCCAAAAGTTTTTTCCTTGCCATTAATTGCGTGAGGTAAGCCGGAAAAGAGCTAAGTTATTGGTTTTAATTAGCATTTTTTCCAACTTAGAAAAGCAGTACAATCACCTGCAGGCTTAGAATAATAACAAGATGAAGAAATAAGCTTTCAGGATTAAACCACTTTAACAATTTGGATTACTGTTTAATTTTTAATGCTTTGAAGTTTAGTTTTGTAAATATTTTTAAACCCTGGTACTGTATAAATGAGCAACAAATGTTTATTTTTTACAAAAAAGTCCCCGATATAGTCTTCAATAAAATTTTCCCAATAAATTAAATTTTTAAATTTCTTTATTCATGATCAGTACAAATAATGTTCCAGATGTAAATTATCAAAAAACTACTGTATATATTACAATAAGTGATACATAAATATAAAGAGACAATTGCCAAGTTTTTTTTCTATTACATATATTCGATGTGTGGCCTTCTGGTTACACGGCATACGGCCAATCTGTAATCCAATTTGTTCCAAATATTTTGTAGCATCACTCTATCGATGGCAAAAATGCTCTGAAAAAATGCTTACTTGTCATCATCTGCTATTTGTTGTTTCAATTGTAAATGATACGCCTTGAAATTTATTTATTTATTTATTTTGTAAAATTTTCCATACCATTTTCCGCGGCATTCCAAGTTCACAGGCAGCAAATCTCGTTGACTTTTATGCACTTTGAACAAAACTCTGCCTCGCCCTCTACGGTCACGGCTTTTCTTTTTACACAAGCAACCTGTATTCTTAAATTGATAATACCATTGCAGAATGCTCTTGTTGGTTGTTGCTTCTTTACTATAACGATTTCTAAATGCTGGTTGCACCGAAATAACTGAAAAACCCCGTCCATACTCTTCTCTGTCATTGTCGCCATGTTTGGATTTCAATCACAGTGATCTAGAACGAGCTGTTGATCATTGGTGGGAAAAAACTGATATATTTCTCTTTACATTCATGTATCATTTATTGTAGTAATTTATGCAGTCGTTTCGAAAATGTTAAAATCGGGTCCATCATTTTTACTGACCCTTATATTGTTCCTGGTAATTATTACTCAATACAATAAAATAAGTAGAATTACCTAGTGATTTTTACTATTTTTAATATGGTATGGGTGCAAAATCAAAATTAAATAATTCTCTTAATCGATTGCTCTGGTTAATACTCCGCCTTTGTGCTCAGTACTAGCGGAGTGATCACAGCAAACAAAAAACAACATGAAGAATGTTATTATGAATCCACAACTTCAACTGTTCAAGCTCTTTAAATGCAAAAACTCCTAAGAAATATTTTTATGAAAATGACACTGGGTAAATTTGAAGGTTATCCAAGTTTAAAGAAGTTTTTATACTATTTATACAGTCAGAGTTTGAAAAATTATACTCTTAAATAATAATCTTCTGATGTTTTTGTGTTTTTCAAAGGAAATCGAGAATACATTTATCACGTTAAAATAACAAAAATATTTACAAAATTCACCCCCAACATTAGGACAATTGGTTTCTTGTTGGCGACAAAACCATTTTCTCTAGCATACGCTAGCTGAAAATTATATCGATGCATCACGATATCCATTTTCTGCGGATCCAATCTCAAGTCAATGAAATGACTGACAAAGAAATAAAGAACAAACTAGCAAAGAAGGACTGTAATCTTTCAACTCCGTCCCTCTTCCATCCTTTCGTCTCTGGAATTATACTCATTGAAAAGAATCTCAAAAGTTTGATGGAATGGTGGGGGGCTCTTACTCATTAGAAGGTGGCTCACTTGGTATATGTGTAATAGTCCCGGTCTGGCTTAGTCCCTTAAGTATTATAGAGCCTTCCTGATTACACTCTCGCATCTCATCTGTAGTCACATCAACTGTCTTTCATTTTCAGAGAATAAAAAGATTTAAGCCAAGTGTCCATTCCATTTACGCCAAGTGTCAGAATCACCAAGCTTCTTTCGTTATATGGATTTCTCTAGAAAAGATATGCATACGGATCCACTTTTTGTGGTTAACTTTCTAAAAGTCTAATGGATCTTGTGAGATTTTTGCCAATCTCTGGAGGATTAACAACAACAATTAAATAAAATAGAAAGAAAGAAATTCATTTGTATCGTACATTAAAATAATTTTTAAGTGAAAAATAATGACTCTTCGATTAAGACACTATAATAAAAGAATCTTTTATTCTTGTATTTTCAAATAAAAGAATAAAACATACTAATTTTGCTACAGAGTGTATTTATTTTTTAAAAGTCAGGTATATTTACATAGGTGCATCTATTTTTTTCTTAAATAATTTCAATTATACTTAGCAAAAATGCTGAAATATTTCAATCTTTATCGTAAAATAATATTTTTTTATATTTAAATATTATTATTACTTCATTTAGTTCACTCTTTAAATCAATCCTAAGCAAATATTTGTCTAGTTTTTACAATGTAAAAACTAGTTTAACATTAAAAGAATTACTCTTTGGCTTCTTTTTATGATTTCTTTCATTTTAAATTCCTATCCACAAATTTTTGCAGTTTAAAATTCTTATTTTTATCGAGTAAGAAAGTTTACTTTTACGTATATATCTCCAAATTAAAAATATTTTTAATGAGCATTAACAAATATGCAAAGCTAAACTGATATTACAAACACACCATTACACTCTCATATACAGCTCTTTTAATGTAAACACATGATTTTTTTCTAAATATCTGCCAATACCTATAAACCATAGAATCTACATAATATTTTTTCGAAACACATGTATATTTGTTTAGAACGACAAAAATATGTATTTATTTAAAAATAAAACTTCTTTTGTAACATGTTTCTAACAATTCAATTTTAAAATAAAAATTAATTTTTTGTACTGAAGATAAAGTATACATTACATAAAACTAATTTTCTGTGATAATATTTAAATTAAATTCGTAACAATTTCTTTTTATCAATTTAAACATAAAAAAGTGAAATAATAGAAATCGTTTGCGTGAATGCATTCCGCTTACAAATAAAATAAATGTATATAAGCTACGTCTGGTTAATTTCTACACAATGTAAATTATCATTTTCTAATTAAATCTTCAATAAATATTTACTTAATATGTATCTTGCGGACGACATTCAAGAAAAATAAAGTATTTTAAAGAAATAATATATTTATTTTAGACTTTTAATATTTTGATATACCTCTCACTAAGGAAATGTCATAACGGTTGGTATCGGCTAATGAATTTTGTGTAATTATATGTTTTCAATGGCTATTAAATAGTTAAAACTATAAAGAAATTAATTACTTTTTCTCACTCAAAGTAATTTTTTCGTGTTCTTACAGCTCAAATTTTAGAATGAGTCATAGTCGCGAATACATGAAAGACGTTGTTTTTCGTGTATAATAGGTCCGTTGAAAAAATATGTATGCCATAACGCTTTCTTTCGTGAAAACTAAAAACTATCACGAAATTAGTTAAATATTTTGAAACTTTCTAAAAGAATTCTAAACTCTATTCTAAAAAAACGTAATTAGTTTTTTTTTTTGTTGAAAAGATTACTATAATAATATAGTTATTTTTACACTTTTATAGTCCATTTTTTGACTTTTATCATTAAACCATGTATACAAAGAATGCTTCAAAATATTGAAAACCAAAATATTGTTAAGAATCACAATATTAAAAATACGGTGGTCATTTAAAAAATGAGATAATTAAAATAAAATATAGTTTAATTATCTTTTTATTTGAGATATAAATAAAAAGATAATTAAAAGAAGATAATTACAGCGGAATAAGTGTTTTCCATAACATTTTGTACTTCTCATTAACACACAAAATGTTAAGCTACTATCAAACATATTAAAACTGTCTCCATCTAAAATCTAAGAATTTTTTTACAAGAAATTTTATCTGATTCTCT
>BMAO01030788.1:0-20312 GCA_019973975.1 Trichonephila clavata
TAAAAACCCTAATTTTTAATATCTAACTTCATTTACTTTTGTATTAACATTCCATGATAAATTTTAAAACGTTCATTTTCTGTTCAAAATAATTTCTAATGGAGATTTAATTTTAAGTGTACTCCTTGGGGCTGCAAGTAAAATAATCTCATAGGAGTTCAAAGTCCATCAATTCATTAATAATTTTTAAATAATTAATTAAAATAAAACATATTTAAATAAAATTTTTAAATATAATAATGATATTTGACTACTTTCTTAAATAAAATAACAATTAAAAAATTTAATTTTGTAATTGTATTTAAAAAAACTTACCTGCATATATCAAAACCAAAACCAGAAGAACATCGCATCGTCGAAAAACCATTTTAAAAGTATTTTAAAGTAGTTTCAAAGTATATCACAGATTTTTCCCCCCAATTTCCTCCAATATCAGAACTCTGAACAGATGCAGTAGAACGTCCCATACGGAAACATCTCTTGTTCAACTAAAACTGATGCCACAACTGACAAGCGTAATCCATGTCTCGAAAAGTCCAAACGACTTCCATCCCACCACGTGCAAAGCGGGGAAACCAACTTTTCAGTGTTACTCAACCGTTTAATTCGCTTGCTGTGGGAAATAGTGATTAGTAAGTCTACAACGAACGGATCCAGGCGGAACGGATCACTTGAATCCACGCGTGGGATAACAAAGCATGCACTTACGGACTCGCTCGCAACTTGCGCCCGTTTCCATAGTTGCGTCTCAAACTTGCCGGCGTTACTACACCGAATGAATCGGAGTTGGGGGATGACCAAAGGCGGATTGGAAAAAGTGACGCATGCGTGGAGTGTGAATCGACGCTGGCGCTATTCAAAATTGAGAGTTTCTTCCCGTTAGAGTAGTTTGAAAGTGGCAAGGGGGGTGTTAAAAAGATGGAATGCAGTTGAACCGATTTTGTGTCTTCTGGAGTTAATAACTTCGTACGGGGCTTACTTTTAAGTAATCTGAGCTAAGGAGCTTTGTCTTTGGGAACTTATGAATTAAACCGATTTATTTAATCTATTTATATTCACAAAATGGATTTAAAATAAAACAATAAATATAAGAATAAGTGCTAGATTTGTTGTGATAAGTAAATTAGAAATTAAAATAAGAACCAATCCAATTTTAGTAATCTTTTTAGGAATATGGTATGATTTATATAAAAATATTTGATTCAATTGTTGGAAAAATTTTTTTTTCATTGTAACCAATGTATATAGATTAAGTAAAACACATTTTGTTCTCTAAAAACTAAACATTTAATTTTTTAAAGAAAAGCCTTAAAGCATATGAAAGAATTTTAAAATGCTACACCTCCTGCAATAATTGCCATACACACATGGAACTTGATTTGAAAATGGGATAAACTACGTTTAACAAAAGTTAGTGCAGATTAATTGCTAGCGTATGACTCACATTTGTAAAATACTTTTTTTTCTGAATAATATTTAAAATTCCTTAAAAAATGTGTAAATTCTCAATTCAATTTTTTAAAAAAATAAGTGTTGCTTTAATTTGAAAATGCATACCGACTTTTGTTACAAGTACTATAAGTAACAGTTAAAACAAATTTCAAAGAAAGCATTAGGCACAATAGCAAAAACAAATGCCTTTTTTAAATGAAGATAAATGAGTTGTTTCTAAGATAAATTCACTGGATATGAATACTTTCTGTGATAAATCTACTGAGAGTTTTATTTTCTGCTATTTCGTTGTGAATAGAAATGCATGCAAATGTTATCATAACATTTTTTCAACTTACAGCTGTCAAATTTTGTGAGATTATAGAAATATATATATAAAAGAATAATTTAAGATTGAAAAAAAATCTCATTTGAATTTAGACCAATTTTTGTCAATCAAATCATACTGTGTCGCCTTACAAAGTGAATAACTTCTAATTTTTAAAAAAATTTTGTGCTCAAGTTTTTATTATTCTTTCATGTCATGGTAGTGACCACCAAATCATAGTGTTTAATGGTTTGCAAACTCGTGGCCTGCGTTTAGCCAATTGGAATTGTGGTGCCACTGAAGACCTGCGATGTAGAAGGGACATATGTTAAATCTAACGAATATCAATGTCCTCCCGTTGCTATGATGTAAGTAGTGGTAAGGACAGCGAGATGTCCGTTCAAGTGCTGTCCTAGTCATTTAACCACGGATCAAAGTTGCGGTGTTCATCGCCAATACCCCTTGAGTTGCTTTGTGTGGTGCGGCATTTACATAACTCTCTCTCTCTCACTTTTTCAGGGTTAAAGTTGATAGCTTGTTAGTTAATTGGTACCGTGTCCTATGAGTGGTCAAATGGATCCATATGTCGAAACACAGTATTTGCAAGCTCAACAATATTTTCACTGTATTGCTTTCCCTTGGAAAGGAATTCCCCCCAAGCTTTGCAGAGCTGCAAGTATGGCAGGACAATGAAGATATGTTCTGGAGAAAGCTCCGTTTCGGGGCAATTTCTGCAAGTTCTATATGATCTTGAACCATCTCATATTTCATTAAGCATATTTCAAAAAACAGTTTTAGTAAGTAACAGGTTACAGCTATAGGTTATAGTAACAGTTATATAAGAAAGTAGTGTAAGAAGTGAAGAATTTTTAAAGTATTGTGATTTGCTTGAATGTCTGTCCATTTAAAACGTAACACACTCCTCAAAATAAAATTAGTTTTTACAAATATTAATAATAATGATGTTATATATTAATAAGTGATATAAGTATCTCAGTACTTTAAAAACTCATACTACAGTTACCCTACTCTTAATATATTTTTGGAGTTTCTTAGCTATAATATGTAACGATATTTCTACTAAAAGCCGTTGTTACATTATTTATAGGAAGTAACTGTATTAATACAACACCAAACCTACGAATATTATAAATATCATTACAATTATATCATTTAATTTTTTTTTTCATTTTCACTAAATTTCTACTTGAAATCCAGTTTTAAATATACTATAAAGAACAATTTATATAGAAATCAGTGTTTAGAGAATAGTAAACATTATTATTGTATGAAATTTAATAGTCAGTACTTTAAAAAAGTCAACTTATCTTCTTTAAGTAATATATAAACATAAGCCAAGTTTTAAGTAAAGTTTAACCAATATACCTCGGAGTGATACTACAGAATAATGCAGAACTCAGGATACTAAATCCTAACCTTCTTAGCCCTCGAAAAATATTCTAATTAGTAATATTTTGTTTTAGTATCATTCAAAGAGCAAAACGCTTTGTTATATAGTTCTCATTTCTATTGAAACGGTTCATTTTTCCCCATAAAAATATTTTGCTTACTTTTTTACACATTTTTAAACTTTCTTAACTTAAGGTTAAAAGGTAACTTGTGCATAAAGGTGCGAAGTTGTAATTTAATAGACTGTGTATAAAATAATACGAATAATAACCGCGAAAGTTCATATCATATTCACAATATTCTAATTGAAAAAAAATGAAATCTTATCTTTTGCAGTCTGAATTCAATATTTTAATATTGAAGAAAATAGAAAGACTAAAACTAAAATAATTTCGATATCCTGATCCCTTAAGCTCCAAAACTTGCCATTAATTTATTCTCATTCAAAGAATAGCTCTTTAAATGATTTATAAAATAAATGACATAACCTAACGCAATATTAAATTTTCATAATTTTTTAATGATTTCTTTTATAATAAATAGCTTTCTTTTGACATGAATTTAGAAACTTTAATTCGATTGCGTTGAAAACTTCATAAGATTTTACAAGAAAAAAAAATTTAATTGATAATCTTTTTAAAGGCCTCAAAAAAATTTTATATTTTTTCTTCTCCCTGTAAAGGTTTATTTTTAACCAAAAATTGGATTGAAAAGAGCACATAGAACTACTCTCTCAAAAACTTCGATAGGCTTAATATGGAATTTACGAGGACTAACCGTTTTGTGCAGTTTTCTTCAATAAAATTTCAGAATTTGGCATGTTTTTACAGCTTGGATTAATGTTAATTCTCTCTATAGATATAACAGTCAAACCAAATTTCTGTTGTATGGATTGCAATAATTATAATTGAAATCTATTTTGGGATATATATATAGAGCTGCAACAATAGCAATAAGTCTCATCAATATATTTCTGCGGGAAAAAATTGAAGAATATGCTTATTATGTAATGAATGATCCAGTAAAATAAAGATTTAAACCAGGTTAGGCTAACCATCAAATGTTCTCGGGGGCCACTTCGATAAAACGCTTATATATATATATAATCCCGTGGCCACATATAAAAATATATTACTTTATATTAGATTACAGTAGGGTGAGTAGTATATAAATAGAGAGAGAGGATGTAATTGAGATTGATAATTTTATGTATATCGAAAAAATACATAATAGAATAGATATTTAAAGACATAATTTGCTTAAAGAAATGACACGAACAGAATAAAGAAATATATTTTTCTTCTTCGTTTGTTTTAAATTTTGTTTTAATTGTATATATGCAGAACATTTTCTGATTTTTTACTTTTTGAAAGTTAAGAAATATTATGTGTTGTTTGATCTTGCAAAAATTATTTTCGTGATTCAATCTATGTATCAAGCAATCATAATTATGATTTCATTATTTCACCTTTAATGTTGGTATACTTATATATATATAGAGAGAGAGATTCTAAATATATAAGCTACAGATTCTAAACCACAACCCAAATTCTCAACACATTTTTGTGAAAAAATAAAAAAAAAGTAGTGTAAAATTGTTTTTGTATCAATATGCTATATTTACGAAACATAAAAAAAAGAAATTTAAAATTAAATTTAATGAGTAGCGAAAAAATAATTTTTTTTAAATATTAATTTTCTTTTAATTTTACACGCTTTATTATATATTAAGTCCTAATTTTTATATCAACTCTTTTTTATCATTTACCGTGAAATAAAATTCAAGGTATCATAAAAGAAAATCATACGTATCTTATTCCAACTAACGTTAATTACTATCTTCTTTTAAAAAAAGCGTTTTAACACCTTAAAAATTAATTGTTATAAAAAAAACAACGACAAAGCGTACGAGAGACCTCCAGTTAATAAGATATAAAACATTTGGACATCCTTTTGGGTTTTTTTTGTTTAAAAAAAATATATCATATGTATAAATATATCAAAAATATAACATGAAAAAAAAACTTGTGTAATCGCCGTATAACTCTAACCCTGTTTTTTACGAAGAAACCGGAAATGTGAGTACGTACAATATTCTCGTATGCTTCAACATTATTTATTCGATGTGTTATTCCAAGCTTTTGAAAAAAGTTGTATATTTCTAAATCTACAGCAATTTAAGTCCATAAGGAATGACATTAAAAAAACAGTATTTCGATCTAAGTAGAAGTCGTAAATATTTTATATGCTCATCTCTTTTTTTAAAAACTACCATTTTTATATCAATAGCGTACACCCATTAATTTAAATCTTATTTTTTGCCTAAGTGCGCATTATACGCTGGATTTTACAGTAAGAATTTGCACATTATTTAAGTTAGAAAATATGCTTATTATTATATATAATCCATCCAATGAATAGTATGCTTATCATTCGCAGAAATGCTTCACAAGTTTTTAATTATAACTCTAATGCCCATGAAAAATTTTCCAGTGGTAATTCTCAACCAATGTGCCGTGGCATATTTGTGTGCCGCCAATTTCTTGAAATGTGTCGCCAATATTTATTTTAAAATTATTAATTATACTCTGAGAAAAAATAACACAAAAATAAATTCGGAACTAAATCATTCGACTACTTTACAGAATTAAACTATTTATAAAACTGTTATTGACCATTTGACTATACTAGAGGAGAGAGTAATTCATTACTTACAAAATTTTGATGTAAAAAAAATTGATTGAGTTCGTAAAATCCATTTGTGATAACGGATGCATCTGTATATGGATTAATTTTAAATTAAGAAGAAAAGAACTAATTTTCTCTCTCTGTAATATAATTGAAATTTAATTTGAAAAGGTCAATAAATCAATTTTGTATTAAAATTAGAGTCTATTATACCATCATAGCCAAAAAAGCTCTAAATTTGTTACAATTTTCAACATCATACCTGCGCGAATTTGGATTTTTAGAATTAACAAATATTAAAATGAAACAAAAAACATCGATACTTGTAAATGTAGATGCAAAATTGAAAACGGAATTATACTTTTTACGACCAAATATAAACAAAATTATCAAAATGCATCCAGGTCAAATTTCAAAAATTACATACATATATTATTACAGTTATTTTATAATTAATTACTCAATGAACATTTTGTCGACTTTGTCGTACATATTATTTTATTTTACTTTGAAATTGTTGTCATAAATATTTTAAATTGTGTATTATAGATACCGTAAAATCCGGCATATAGCGTGCACCGCTGTATAGCATGCACCTATACTTTCAAGCTGCAAGTATGATACGCTAACCCCCCATCTTACGAAGAAACCTGAAATGTACGTGTGCATACTCTTATGTTTTGAAATCATTAATTACAGGTATTATCCAAGTTTTAGGGGGAAATGGTACACTTCTAGAACTACAGCCTTTTAAGGGCATAAGGAATGTCATTTCTTTTAAATTAACAGTATTCCGATTTGTGCAGAAGTTTAGTTATTTTCTATGTTCATATTTTTCCATTCCTACACTATTAGTTCACTCTCTTCATATATATATATATATATATATCTTGTTCAAATTTTCAATCATTAATAAATACTTTCTATTTATCCATTCAAGTTCAAATACATTTTTCTAAACTTTTAGAGGATGAATTTAATGTTAATACAGTTTTTTCAAATATTTATTCATAATTAATTTAAAAACTGAATAAATAGTAGCCAATAAAATAATAGTCCAAAAGCATATATAGAAAAGGTAATCTTTCTTTGTGTCCCTGTAGCGCGTAGGGGTTCTAATCGTAAGGTCGTGTGTTCGAATATCACCTGGGATGGCCTAGTTTGTGAGAATAAAATTTCTTTTCTGCTATACTATTTTATTAGATTAATTAAATTTAATCAAAATGAATGAACAGTAACAAACAAACAAAAAATAGTCCAACATCATATATAGAAAGGAAAACGGAAAATCGCTTTCTATTTTGCCACTTAATGTTCTGATTCTGTCATATGTATATACCACATATTTATATTCATTGTAATTATTTAATAAAAAGTTCCTTCAATAAAATTTTTCTTTGTTAACCTGAGTAGCAATTAACTTTAAAAAATTTATATTACTTGTTTTTAGTTTTAAAGCTCTCATTTTTGTACCTGGCGTATAGCAGTCACCCAAAAATTTCAGTCTTATTTCTGTGTTAAAAGTGCGCGTTGTACGCTTAATTTTACTGAAAGTAAAAAGCTTTTAAATTCATTTTATGGTTAATGCGCCTCCAAATTTTGACATTATTAATAGCGTGCCGCCACAACATCATCAAAAAAAAAAAAAAAGGTTAAAGTCACACTATTTTATAAACTTACGAAAAACAACCTTAATTCCAAAACAAGACACAAAACTACATAATTGAAATGTGTATTTATTAACACCAAGTAACGCAGCAGACAATCCTCACATATAAAAAATCACGCTATCATCAATCAAAAATCCATCCCATTCAACCTCTCCCTGCAGGAAATCCATTAGCAAATACAGGTATCTCATCGTAATCGCTCCTCTTTCCCCTAGATCCCAGGAATCCCGTGGCGAGTACAGCAAGAGGGTCATCAACAGGTGGGAGGGCTCCTTTACCGCTTCGGTTCGTCAGGTGAAGCAAAGGGTAGGGGAGGCTGTCTTCCGGTTTTTTAGCTATGGAGTTCTCATAGCGGAGGAGGCCGTTTAGAACCAGTCGCATGTCGGGAGTGTATCGCATCATGTTCTCTACAGCCAAGTGGTTCTGAAAAGATATTGAAGTTGATAAAATTAAATTTTAAATTATAATCAGCTTTTAATTATCCTAATTAAAAGATTCTTAACCACTGTGCCATTTAAAATGCCATTTAATGCCACTGTGCCATTTAAAATGCCATTTAATGCCACTGTGCCATTTAAATGCCACTGCGCCATTTAAAATGTCATTTAATGCCACTGTGTTATTTTAAATGCTATTTAATGCCACTGTGCCATTTAAAATGCCATTTAATGCCACTGTGCCATTTAAAATACCTTTAATGTCACTGTGCATTTAAAATTATTTCGTGGCACACAAAAGTGCCACGAAATCATTTTAAAACTGTTAAGGGGACACAATACAATAAAATTGACAAAAATTGTTAAAAAAATCAAATTTAATTTTTTTTATGAAAAACTATTTTTGCTAAAAAAAACTATTAAAACTATTTTTGCTATGTGAAACATTAAGTTATTCTTTATATACGTTTCTATAACCTGACAAAATTCGAAAGCTTAAATTTAAAAAAAAAAACACACATATAATTATGATAGCTTTTCCGTTCTTTTTTATTCACATCCCTATGGCAAATCAAAGTTTTAAACTTACTTACCTCAGAAAGATAAAATAACTAGTTTGGTCTCATTTAAAATGCTAAGGCTTTTTTTTATATAGTGTCTAAAGCTTTGATTTTTTTTTTACCTTTTGCTAATAGTACATGTAACAAAAGTTGTGTGGTATTCATTTTTGAATCAAACCATACTTATTTTTTTAAAAATAATTAAATTCAGAATTTGTACATTTTTTAAAGAACTTTCAATAAGCATTCATAAAAAGAAGTATTGTACGAATACCAATCATGTTACCGCAAAACCGATGCCAGCTTTTGTTATGCCTAGTTTGACGTCTCGTAAATCAAATTCCATGCGTGTATGTAAACTTTAGTAGGAGGAGTAAAATCACTTCACAAATTTTAAGTTTTTTCCTTAAAAAAAATGGCTAGCTTTTTATGAAATTTTGAGCACAAAATCTGTTTTAAACAGAATACACACATAAGAAACAACCAAAAAATTTTGAAAATCCTTAAATTAAAAAAAAATCCTTTAAACTCTTAAATTACCAGTCCCTTTAACTATACTCTGAGAAAAAAATAAACTTCGGTCAGCCGTTTTGTATAAATAAACTAATAGCATCCGTGGTATACTTCACTTATCCATTCGGGAATAAATATATATAAAAACATTGATTGGGTTCGTGATCCATTTGTGATAACGGATAAATCTGTTATGAGTTAACTTTAAATGAAGAGAAAAAACTAATTTCAACATCTAATAATCGAGATTTAATTACTACAACAACTTGAACAAAGTATGGCAGTTTTGTTTGCAAATAACATTCCTATAATGTTAACGAAATGTGTCTGTGATTTGTGTTCTTTTTTAAAGTCGCACATATTTGAAAAATCTTGGTTCAGTTTGATTGATATTTTTTTCTTAAATTTACAAAGAAAGAAGGAAAAGTCCTTATAAGTAGGTATAAATAATTTCAATTAGTTAAACTATTCACTGGAATCACGGTTTGTATCGTGTACAGTACAAATAATTATAAAAAAAAGGACTGGGATGATTCAGTCAAAACACGCAACCATTAACGTTTGTATAGAAAGCGCGATTTCTCCCGGGTTAAATAATCCCATACAATTCTGTTAAAAATAACAATTTATATCATATAATGATCTTAATTTATAGTGCAGTGAAACTGTATAATTATTTATGAATTAGTCTGTTTTAATATAATATAATATAAGTATTGGAGTTTGATCAAAGTTATACCGATGTTCGAATGGGATCTATTGTAGAAATGGTATTATTTATGTTAAAATTATAGAATATGTTCCTTATATTTTGATGTGGCAATTGTAGGCTTAAGAAATAAATATTTTCTCCCTACATAAATTTAAATTTATACTAAAAAAGTATTTCACATGCATCTGATGTTTTTCAAAGCTTCCCTTTGCATTGGAATGGAGTCGTGTATCATTATTCGCAATTCCATTTTACTATCGTATTACAATTCGATAACGAATTTATTACATTTTCTGTGAATTCCTAAGCGGAAATTCCGAGAATCTAATTCCTTTTCTTTGCATTTCCATTATCAGATTATCTGAAGTACCGTAATGGAAACAGGTATATAAGACGTAAGAAGTTTTGTTTGTATTCAAATGTTCTCTTTGATTATTATTATGTTGAATTTTACATGGAAGACTTACGTCTTCACACAAGGGATAACATGTAATACATATATGTAAGAGCATATTTGATTGTTATGGTAAAGTAGTAAAGTCATCAATGACAAATTCATTTAAAGCTGGTTTAATGAAGTTAAGGGGACACAGTGCGATTCAATTGACAAAAATCGGTCCAAAAATCAAATCTATTTTTTTTTTAACTTAAACTATTTCTTATATACTTTTCTACAAACTCACAAAATTTTGAGGCTCCAAGTTTGAAAAAAACAGAATTGTAATAACTATTTGTCTTTATTCACATCCAATAGCAAATCAAAATTTTAAAATTACTTATCTCGGAAATATAAAATAACTAGTTTATCTTCATTTAAAATACTAAGGCTTTTTCTCTATTCTTCCGAAAGCTTTGAATTTTTTTACGTATTGCTAGTAATAAATGTGATAAAAGTTGGTTCGCACTTTTCAATCAAAGCAATACTTATTTTTTTAAAAAATAATTGAATTTAGAATTTACGCATTTTTAAAGGAATTTTTAATAAGCATTCATAAAAAGAAGTATTTTACGAATACCAATCATGTTATAGCAAAACCCATACCAACTTTTGTTATACATAGTTTGGCGTACTTATAAGTCAAATTTCATATGTGTACGTCAAATTTTGTAGGAGTAGCATTTTAAATTTCCTTCTTAAGATTTCCCTTAAAAAAACAATAGTTAGCTTTTTATGAAATTTTGAGCCCAAAATCTGTTTTACGTAAACATAGAAAATATCCTAAAAATTCTGAAAATCATTAAATTAAAAATTTTGAGTAAATCGTACCATGTCCACTTAATTTTGTTTCGGTTTTCGAAGTTATCTAAACCCAGAGATTGAAAACAATGGTTTTAGTTTTGGGTGTGTGTGAGTTACAGTAAGAATTCACCCTGTTGAGAAAGTGCAATGGACTAAATTCATGTGACGTCATAATCACATGATAATTTTAAACCACGTGTTTTAGCCAATCAAGTTCAAAAACACGTGTGACGTCATAGTCACGATAAATGCAATTATCTATTTTCAGCAAATCAGTTCATGCACTTCGTGTTGCCAAATTACTCTTTTACGGAAACTTTTTTTTTAAATTAATATTTGTCACTTTATTTAAAAGTACATGTATCAAACAAGACTTTTTTTCTTTAATTTTAAAATCTCTTTGCAGAAATTTCTTTTTGTAACTCTTGAGCATCTTTACCGAACTATGCAATTTGAAATTTTATGTAAGTTTTACAATAGATTAAAAAGTACGAGCTAGTTTATTGTCCGTTTTGAATTCAATGTAGAACACGTGTTTGTATTATCATGTGACCATCATGAATTTAGTCCATTGATCTAAAACCTGAATTTAAAAATCTGTGCAAATGTGACTGCATATTATTAGGAAAAGATATTACCCAAGAAGAAAATAAAAGTAAAGAGGAAAAAGATCATTAAGAAATTATTTCTAAATTGTATATAGTTTAAGAAGTTAAATGCTATTAGAAGTTTTTTTTATTATGACTTTCATTCTATGTTCCAAACCAAGCGTCTGTAATAAACAAAACAATTTTATCATTTAGAAGAACATTTAACATTGTAGTAATCTGGAATACAAAGGAATAAAACCCGTATTTGCCAAACAAATAAACAAACAGTTCAGTACGATATACTTAACCCTCAAATAAAAACTGGCCCTTTCTTGAAAGATAATTGTACAAGAACGTACAGGTAAATAAAGATTAAAAAGACATAGGGGTATAAAAAGTAATATATATTTGTGAGCCTAAAGTTTAGTTGAAATTGTTTTTTCCACGATCTTCAAGCGATAGAACATAATGAAATGAGCTACAAACCATTAATTATCATTAATGCATGCTAGACAAATGGTACAAAATCCCCGGGCCGCGAACCAGTACCGATCCATGCATCAAGTTGTACCGATCCGCACAAGTAACATTACACTAAACCAAACTCAGTAGCGCGACAACCCATGTCCTGCCAAAACCTACAGGGCCCATCTCAGTTTTCGTGAAGTTTATGTGTTTTTTTTTTCAATTCTTTGTATATTTTTTGCACATGTCTCACTCCCCTTCATTTTTATATTTGTTGAAAACTGATTATAACATTTTTTTCCAATCAATTTTTTTAGTATTATTTTGTTGTCAAGAAATTGTTTGTTTATACAGAAAAAAATGTGTGCAATTTTTTCTACTGCGAGTAAAAAGTTTTACACGCATAGCACCCTCTATTTTTATCATGTAAAGAGCTAATTGAATAATTGAACTTATTTCAAACACTTACAATCACGAATCTAGCTTCATTAACCAATGGAAAATCATATTTATACAAAATAAAAGCATTCTTATAGCCAGAGATAAGCAACAATTCAGTTATTTTTTTCACATTTTTTTTTAAAAATCAGTTATTGCAATTATTGAAAAAATATTCTAAAAAATTTTGAAAAATTTTCAGTTTTTTGAGAAATAAAGCATAAATCATATTAGTAAAAAAATATTTATTTAGGCTTTACTTTAATTATGGAAAGATAAAGACAAAATATGTTTATCAAATACGCAAAAAAGAGCATTTTAATTAACTTCATTAACTAATAAAAATTCAAAACACAAATAAAGAATGGAAAAAGATGTTTACCTGTGGATATACTATAAATATAATAATTTTAATTAAACATGGATCTTAATTAATTTTTATCGATGCAATGTTTAAATCACGAAATAAAAACTGAACTTTAATTTTAAGAAGGAAAACTCACGTAATAAAATTTTAATTCTACTTTTATCGAATAAAATTCCCCGTTATTCACAATTAACATTTTTTTTATCAGATTAAAAAAGTAGTTTACCAATTATTAAGGATTTTATTTCATGGATATATTAATTGTTTTATTTTCAATTAATAACTAGAATTTTTTCAGAATAATAATGAATTTAATTAAATAAAGAGAAAACGTTTAAATTATAATACAGTTTATTTAATACATTTACTTTTAAGAAAAATAATTTTATTCCGTTTATTCAAACTTTGCTCTCCCAATGGAATATTTTTAATTTCAAAGGCACAATAGCGATAACGAATTAAATTATTATAGCAGTACAATTTAATTTAAATGATAATTTTTTGCATTAAAATGTTTGCACAAAGATAATTTTCTACGTACAAACATTCTATTTTTTCTCCTTAAAGTTCTTTCTAACTTTTAAGGTCTCCAACTACTTGCGCCAACATTTTTTTTACAAAAATGGAGATATGGGATTTTTTGTGGTTTTCAGATTTGTTTAGTACATTTTAAGAAAAATATGCTAAAATTAAGAAGATAAAAAGAAATAATTACTACTAAAATGGGGAAAAATGGGTAAAAATTTACAAAAAAATAACATAAACGGGGTCCATTCTGTACCAAAAGTTTATGAACAAATTTTCAATTTTTCAATTTTGATGTGTTGCTATGTTATTCATTTTTGAAATAACCTTCAGGATAAGAGATATTTCAGTTTTTAGAAAAACTAGAGCACTTTTTCTTAGTTATTATATGAAATTGCTTAACACAACAGTGATTATATTAACATAAAGGACTGTAAATTTTAAAATAAAAGAGTGATTGATAAATCTGAAATTTGAAACATTTCTACTATTATACAAAACATTCACAAAATATATATTTCAGTTAATTATTTTTAAAACTTTTGAGCAATCAACTGGCCCGTTGAGCATTTTCGAAAAAAACACATTTCGAGTAAAACGCGTTTTTAAGTATGGAATCTTTCTTAAGTAAAGTTATCTACTTTTACTAAAACATTTGTACAATAGTTTTTGTTCTATTGAACGGAAAATAATAAACTTGGTATTTTTATAAAGCTAATGAGATGGTCTATAAAATGAAATCATAAAAAGAAATTGTCAATTTTTGGCAAAATTCACAATTACCTTATATATTTTACTCTAATAACTAACGTTATTCCAACAAAATAGACTTTATGGCTTTTTTGCATTAATGATCGTTTATTAAAAATCGATATAACAATGAAATTCCTAACCGAGAATAAAAATTACTTTACACAATACATTTGTTCTTTGGTACAAGCCTCTTCATAAATCGTTATCGTTTTCTTAAACTGGGCCATCAAGATTTTACGGTATTTTATAAAAATAAAAGTTTTTCCCATCTGTTCTGATTTGGTTGTTTTTCAAGGTTGCACTTTGAAACTAAACGAAGGGTATTGGCTCATAATTTTGAAATGTGGTTAGTTGATGAGAACCACATCCCACTCTCCAAACTTTAACACTCAATAGATTGAAGTGCATCTGCCATTTTAAACAGTAAGCAGTCTTCAGTGAAGCCACTGCTTGATCCGAAAACTCTACAGAAACTTAATTGGCAATAAGTTCATGACCATGGTCATTCAATTATCGCGTCCACATTCACCACATAAAATGGTGTTGTTCATCAAAGCCATCTGTCTGACTGTGTCAATTCGAGGCCTCCATAATTCATCTTGGCAAAGGGCTATATATTTAAGCTTGTTGCTAACCTAAACTTTTAGCACTATACAGATGATAGTTAGATTTGGTGCGGTTGCATCCGAATTTTGAAGAGTATACAAGGAGTTATACTACTGCTACTTTTTTTTTACTTTACGGCTACTTCCACCAACTTGGCAGGAAGGCGTGCGGCTCGACAATTATTTCATGTACTCCCATGCTGCAAAGGCTGCACTCATGAACAAACAATATGCCTTCTCCGGGATTAGAACCTAGACCCTACGGCATAGTAATTAACGTCAATAAACACTATACTGGATGGACGGCTATAAAAAAGGAAGTGAAAAAATGATGCTAATATTAGGGAGTTTTTCGACGTGAAAAAATTGTTATAAGCTGAGACTTTTTTTAACGCAAAGTAAAGATAGTTTTTTAAGCCACAAAATTCTTCACGCCAAAGGGCTCAGTTATAGGCCTATCGTTAGCTGCAGCTTTGAATACCATTCAGGTGACAGTACGAGTTGGCTCGATTACATCCCAATATTTAGGGAGAACACTCTGGGGTTGGTCAGAGACCTCCCACTTCTCTTCCCCTTTCACCAACCTCACAAAATGATTTAAGGCCCGACGGCTATTTAAGGTACCCCCCTGCCGCAAAGGCACTATACGCTTACAAACATCCATGCCTGCCCCGGGATTCAAACACAAGACCAATGGCCCATCAGTCAGCGTCACTGACCACTACATCAGCGATTCTTAATCATTTATGTGATTGTAGTCCCTTCCCTATTATATAGTAGGGGGGCATCGCAGATCCCCCCCCAGATTTTGAACATCCCCTTGCGACAATATTCTTGATTAAAATAGTAGAGTTTCTTCATTGGGTACTATTTAATGATCTAGTCTAGTACGGGGTATTTTTCAATTTTTTTTCACGAGGCCTTTCAGAGTTTGTAAAAGAAGGAAAACTCAGTTACTAGAGAGACTCCACGGACACCTGGACATTAGCAGTGGAGCCTCTGGGGTCCACAAACCACAATATAAGAACCGTTTCACTACGCAGAAACACAGAATTGGTGGCTGTAAAATAGTAGGATCACGTAATAGTGCTTATATTTTGGAATTTTTTGATTGGAGAAAACTATTACAGTTGAATCTTTTTTAGCATAAAGAAAAAAAAAGGTTTTTAAATATCAAAGGTAATTATATATAAATTTTCCCCTTACTTTGTTTGATATTCTTTGGTCTTCTTCAGAGTTTTCTTGAGTGATCACTGTTTTCCAACAGATGAACGCAATTACGATCCAGAAGAGACTGTGATGGAAAGTCATTGCTCCTGTGGGGAATAGATTGTGGTTATTTCTATCACATTCAATAGCTTATATAGTGTCAAATATGACAATCATACGTTCGCGTTGGTGGTACAAACCCAAACACGTTATCTCATACAATATTTTTATTAAATGCTTTGAAGTGGAAAAAAAGCTTTAAAAATAGAAAAAATAAATAAATTGGATGTGAAGGAATCCAGCCAATTTTTTGGTTGATTAAATGTTGAACTCCCTAACCTTTTTGGTGATATTTCTGACATGTATCATAACTTTATAATTTGTTTTTTGAAATTACTATTGGACTTTTAAAGTATTTTCAAAAAGTCTTATCAGAAAAAGTAGTTTGAATAAAAATATCTATACCATAAGACTCAGCGAATGATGTTACACACATTTATTACTTCATTTTTTAAAAGTTTCATTTTTTTTAATTCGGAAAAGGTTTTTTCTCTATTTCTTTAATTGTTATACATCTTTTTTTATTGTTTTCATTAATTATTTGAAATCCTTGAGATAATTTAGCAAATAATTATTGGTTTCGATGGATAAAATAAAAATTAAAAAAATTCCTCAGTTAACTTTTTTAAAGTAATTATTATAGTTAGTCGCCACTGTGTATAAAGCAGTGATTGTTTTTCAGCTTTCTATTAATCAGTTTTTATTTTAAGCATGTTTGCTATGTTTATCATTTGCCATTGTTTTGAACAATATGTATCATTTATTATCCTCTTATCAGATGTTGTTATCCAATAAGATAACAACAGGAAAAGTACATAAATGTTAGGTACTATAACTTCAGATAGCTTATTAACTTCGTTTCAAGTAAAAAAAAACATTTTTTCCCCTCTGAAACGATTAGTTT
The DNA here is from genome assembly GCA_019973975.1 of Trichonephila clavata. Lineage (NCBI taxonomy): Eukaryota > Metazoa > Arthropoda > Arachnida > Araneae > Nephilidae > Trichonephila > Trichonephila clavata. Next base: position 16,906 of record BMAO01030788.1, read on the forward strand.
AATAACTAACAACTATTTTCACAATGCTTATTTTGCTTTCAATTGGCGTTCTTGAATATCGCGTATTCATTCCTTAGTTCGATTATATTTTATCTTACACTGACAACTTTTTTGAAATTTTTGTACAGGTTATTAGCACTCAGAAATAACTCTGAAATATATCTCACAGAAATACGAAAAAGAGCTCGAAGTTAAACTAAAATAATGTTTGAGTTTTTCTAGCCAAAGTTGATTCTGTTTTGTAACTAATCTGATATTAGAGAGTTAATTTTTAAAAAAAATAAAACAGACCTCTGCCATTAGTCTAACAAAATTTAATCCTGTATATATAACTAACGCATTCAACAGGCATATTATTCTTTATATGCTTATTCATTTTTAAAAGTATTCCTTTTTTAATAACGTGAAATTTCTCTATTTGCCTTAGAGTTGGTTTTAACAAAATAGTTAAGATTTTTTTTAAAAAAATAATTATCACTTTTTTACATAGGTGCATTTTACTAACTAACGCAGTTTTACAAATTTTATTCTATGCATTGAAACTCCTATTGAGAAAATAGACTTTCAATAACTATTTCAAACTTACAAGTGTTAGGGTTAGAGTTATATGTACATCTAACGATAAAGCTGCCTCGTAATTCTCAGCCATGGTCAACTGACGAGGATGACACCTGAGCTGGGATCCCCCTCCTAACTACGAAATCGCACCAACGGGAGGACGTTTGAGTTTTTGACATATTCTTCCCTACACATTAGGTCTTCAGCAATACTAAGCTCGAACTGATGACATGCCTGCCACGAGTCCGGGACATTGACCACTAGACTGCTACAGCCTTCAAACTTAAAAACAAACACTGAATCAAAGCTTCTGTATAACAGGTGCAACATACTTTGAAACTAAATTCTAGGTCAAGATTTAAACGGAAGTTAATGAAGCGGTTTTAACAAGCAAATGCTTTAAGACTTTAGCAGAATTTATCTAAAAATTTCCATTAAGTTCCTGTAAAAATTTGAATGAAATTTATGGAACTATTCTAATGAACTATTAAAACAATTTTTACAGAAAGTAAAACGAAGTCTAGACTAATATTTAAATTTGAGTTCAATTATAAGATATTTTAATTAAACTTATTTCACAATATCAAAAATTAAGGTTTTTGTAATAAGTTTTCCCGCTCAAGTTCTAGCTAAACTTTTTAGCTGTTTCAAAAGCTAAAAGTGTTGGCGAGACTTTTAATAATTGCATATAAAAGACCCCTTATCTAGATAGATTGATACCAAATGTATTAAAACAGTCTTATTTCAGAGTTATATGGTACACCATTTACTGTGCATACAACCTCTATCTGTAGAAGAGCAGGTTATTCGCAGAACAATGAGAAACAGTACAAATTCTTTCAAGCTTACCTGACTAGTTGAGGTGGCTGTTGCTCTGTAAGAAGGACTGGGATGAAGTGATTGTGGTCAGCAACGAATCCCCATTTTATAGTCCTAAGGACTCACTAAGAAGACACAAGGTACATCAATTACCCATCAATTAGACATCCATTCGAACAAACCTATCAGTCCGTATTTAGAGAAAATCTTACGTCTGAAACTTTAACATAGTTATCCAGACTCATGGTAGACAAAAGTTGGTGGTAATTTTGAGCTAAGCGGTAAATTCCCTTCAAAGTGTGTGCAATAATTGCATTCCAAAAACTAAAGGACACCTACTGATCCTTTTCTTTTTATGGAACTAAGACTCTTAAGATTTCGTAATTAATTTTCCAATCACGAATAGTTCCCCAGTCCCGATGTATTTTTGTTACTTAAATAAGGTAAGGGACTTAAAGTTAAAAGTTTGTTAACCTTGTTTTATTCAAGAAAAATCTTTTACAGCACAAAGTGTATCCTAAAAATGACATTAAATGCTAAATTTGATTCATTTCATCAATATATTAAATTGAAAGATTAGCAGTGAACAGAGAGTTATTTTTCATAAGTTATAATTAATTTATTTGCTGGTATTAAATATTAAAATATGGGGATGCTTTTGAAAATGAAATAATGCTTTTGAATTGCAAATTTCAGCTAATTTGCAAAACTGACAGATGTTTCTTCGATTAAAGATACATTACTGTACAATGTATTGAATTGTCAAATTTAACATACTTCATCTAAAGTTGAAATTAACCAAATACTATTTATCGTACTGAAGCGTGGATTCCAAATATAATTATTTGAACTAAGCCAACGTATCTCAAACTGTGGGTGCACCCCCTTTGGGGGGGGCGTGATAGCTCTGAAGGGGTGCGAACATACTGAAAAGTCAAAAAAGATTATTTTTAAAAATATATTAATTTAGTGCAAGTAAACAAACGAAAAAATACATTCTTACATAATGAAAAATAAAATACACATTTATACTGATATAATGCACTTGTAAATGTATCAGTAGTGCACAAAGTATTTTATAATTTGCTTAACGATAGTAAACTAAGAATACGTTTAATAGTTATCAGTGACCTTATGGCTTGCCACATATATAAAATTATATACAAAAATTAACGATCCTCTTGATAATTTGTATGGTTTATAATTAATCCCTTAACTGCCGATTAAAAGGTACTCGATTCGCTCCTCGATGCCACTGTTTTCCACTTAGGCATGCGTATGTGATGTATCGGGGGGGGGGAGAAATAAATAAGCAAATTCTCTGAAATAAAACATCCTACGCATACACTGTCAAGGTCCTTTTGTTGCATTCCAAAACCTTCGAAATAATTTTTATGTATAACAGTGACAGAAAAGATCGTACCCCCCCCCCACCGAGAAAATAACGCTTCAGTTGAGTGGGACGATTATATACACCGGTGACAGTTACGGGTTTAAATCGTATAATAGCTTAAGCATCAAAATATAGTATTATTGAATTCAAATATTGTTATTGTATGGATGGAAATTATGATTGAATATTGTCGCAAAATATTGAAAGTTTGAGAAGCACTGAACTAAACAGAAAAATATGTATTTTGATGCTAATTGATAACAATCGAACACAGGTGAACATTTGTTTATTAAAATTATAAGCGGATTTTGTTCAATGTGTTTATATTATTTTTAACTGCTTAAAAAACAGAATGTAATAGTTTAATCTCTCTTACTTAAGTGATTTTTTGAATTGGTTAGGAAATACGTGTGTTACGCAAATATAATAAAAATTCCTAAGCCCCAAACTTTGATATTTTTTCCTGATCACACTAAAAAAATAAATATAATATATTTTCAAAAATAATACATTCTTTCGAATTTTCTTGTAATGATATTGGTTATAAATGTGCCAAAATATATCACGAAGGATTAGGTCGAATGGTTATGAATAAGCATATTAAAAGTATAGGAATTTACTCTTTATAAAAATAAAA
>BMAO01030789.1:0-67939 GCA_019973975.1 Trichonephila clavata
TCCTTATAATATTGCGTGTATTGAAGTCTGCGGTTTTTTCTGACCGAAGAAATATCGTGAAGCCCCCACAATTTCCATTTTTGATGAAGATCCCGTGAAGTTACACTGACATATTGGTCGGCTTTTGACGACTTATATTCAGAGTTTCTTGGCATAGTCTGAAGTCTCTTACATGTAGGACAGTAGGACGACATAACTTCTACGTCTAACACCTTACCAGTATCAACTGATATTGCTGCAACACAACCATTCATAGACGTATAGCCTCTACGCTGCCATGTGCCATCCACAAATATGCCACATTTTACAAAATCAGATGAAAAATTTTGTTTTATATCCGCAATTTCAGTAGTAGGTTTTTTCATGGATTCCTCAGCTACTTTCTGAACCACTTTTAAAAGCTTTGCTTCCTGATTTTTGAAAGCAGTTTTTGTCTCTCAGTCGAGGCAAATTTAATGTTGAGCATAATTTAAATGCACCAGCAAACCCTTGCCTATCTGCCGCATACCATATACTAGCCTGGTATTTATGACTGGTGCATTTACAACTTTTTTTGATGAAGCAAATGCAAAGAAAAAGTCACAGCATTTACATTTTAGTGTAAAATGAGAGCATAATCCATACATGGAATCCTCAAAAAGCTCTACTTTTTCAGCAAAACATTTTGGGCAGCAAAGTTTAGAAAATGCATCCACAATAAGCTCAAGATCAATGATTCTGTTACCAAACAGAGGACCAGGCATTTCTTCTGCAGTTGACATACTCTCATTTCCCAATTTTGAAAAACTAGCAGTGCATTCAGGAACAGGTGTTGAATTGCTGTTATTTTCGGAAATTTTTGTGTATTTATTTCCAAAACATTGTCTCTTACGCTTTCTAGCTATACTTTTAAACCATTTTCAAGCAAAAATAAAACAGAATAGAATAATTTTTTAACTTTCTACGCTGTCAATTCTTTCAGTATGAAAATCAAACATATATGTAAACAAAGTCACTAAACAACAAATTTGATGCCAGATTTTATACATAAAAAAGGAAAAATGTATTTCCAAATACATTTATATTTATTCTCTAATATTCTATTTTAATTTCTAACAAAATATTTGTATATTAATTTTTATATTTCATGTCATATACCATGAAAGAGAAACGTAAACAAACAATTTGGGCCACTTCCGGTTAGCAGAAAGGCATTTCCGGTCAGAGAAATTCATGATCAAGTAATATTAAAAAAGCTGTAACTTGGCTTCTAATTAAGCTAGAAACAAAATTTTTTTACTGATTTAGAAAGATAAAAGATTGAATTTTAATATTTGATCAAAAACGAAAAATCGATATTTTGACCGAAAATTGAGTTTTAAAGGTGTTCTGTCACCTTAAGATCACTGTGCTAGAATCTTTCAGTAATGGACGAGTTTTACTTAAATTTAGCGTCAAATTTAAAACCCAAAGAATTTCAAATTTCCTAATAGCCATCAAATAAAGCCTTTATAATAATACAATTTGAATAAATATTACAGAGGTGGATTAAGTGGCTGGCAGACCTGGCGGTCACCAGAGGCCCAAGCACCTGCAGGGCCCCCAAGCTTGATGGACATTAGTTTATAATTTTAGCTTGTAATAAAAAGTTCTTGCACAGATATTTCAACTCCGATGATTTCCAAGGATTTGAGTCGTGTAGCAGCCGTACCCATCTTTCTTCTGCACATATGTATTGCTAAAATCTGTATAAAATTTTCTCATTCGTTTTTTTTTTTTTTGCACCAATTTTATTTTGAACAAATGAATACTATTTATGTCAAAAAAGTTTGCTTTCAGTTCACAGTAAGTTATTCTCGGATACATTCTTATTTTACTAATGAAGATAAATGAAACAAAATGAAGTTATGCGATAAAAGATTTGTCTTAATAGCATGGTTTGTAATTAAATTACTCCATGAGGTCTGAATTTTGCTCTGACATTTTTTTTTAGAATTGGTCATTTTAATTTTGATGAACTTGTTTCCATGGTATGACAATTCACCTATTAAGTTAAAATTTCTCGTAATATGCATTGTTTTCTTCTGTAATTTTTAATTCTTTTGGTTAAATAGGATCATTTTTTCACTAATTTTGTCATGTGTTTAATTTTAAGAAAAACACTGTTTCTAATTTGATAGTTTTTCCTTTTGCTATTTCTACATTTAAGGTGTTGTTTTTTTAATTCAGAGGAAGGAACTGTTGTTGTTGTTTCTTATGCCACCTGACCGACAGTAACATCAGATCAAGGTCCACGAAACTCATCGTGGCAAAGGGCTACAATTTTACGCATGTCGTTTAGCCTAAGCTTTTGAGCCCCCATGAAGGTGACAGTGCGATTTTTCTCGGTACAACGCAATAGATGGCGACACCATTCGGACCCACTGATTTAACGTGCACGTTATCCGTATATAATCGGCGGGCATTTGGTGGCATCGGGCATCGAACCATGCCTTCCGGTCTGGAGTACAATGCTCTAACCACTAGACTACCCACGGCAGGAACTGTAAATGTAACTAATATATATATATATATATATATATTTAATTTAAGAACTTTGATTTTTTTTGTTTTTGATATGGGGTTTTTGTTAAAAAGGCTTGACCTATCTTTGATATAGAACACTTTACTCTATTTGTTTACGAGATATTATTACTTGAAAATTAGAAGAAAGCTATACATAAAGTAAAGGATTATTTATACAAAGACTATTGTATCTTTTTATTTTGAAAATGAATTGGAACAGTCTTTACTATTTTTAAAAGAAAACACAGATACAATGAAAATCCCACTAGAAATATGTTGATCGTAAGAAATATGGCCTCTGCCTTCCCTAATGTAAATACTTTTAAAAATATTTTTCAAAAATACCGATATCAAATGCATCAATTGAAATATTTTTTAAGCATTAAAATGCGTTAATTTTTTTAAAAAAAAGCATTATGGAGGAGACAAATTCGGCAACATGCCATGTTATACGTAGGGCGAGATGTTCTGTACCAAAACAGGTAAAATAATTGTTGAATTTGCCAAAGAGAAATCAAGACGTAAGGTTATATGTAGCAAAACTGTAAGCTTTTAAGTTTTTAAAATACAGCTAATATTTTTCTTGGACCGTTTAATTTTTTTATTAGCTATACGTTTTATTTTGAGAATTTACAATCAGCAAATATTTTCACTGTATTATATTTTCAACTCTTGAATCCATTGGCCTGAAACCTTTTACCTCCAGGGCCACCAAATAGTTTAATCCGCCTCTGCATTTGTAACAATGTAGTATTTAAGGACTAAGGTCAAACTGTGAATTTTAACATGGAAATCTACACTACACACAGCTGAATCCTAAAGCTATCCTCTCGAATGCACATACATACCTATGACCCACACTATACCTTCGTTAAGTAATCCGTATTAATCAAGCGTAGGATTGAGAGGATTGCTGCGATTCGTATTTAATGATCACTCCAAGTGCTTAACGGTTGGTTCATTAGTTAGCAGAAACATATTGAGGACTCAGAAGGGTATTATCCTTCTCCATGGATACTCTTACTTCGATTATTATACATGAATAGTTCTCAGAATTTATGCGTAACTTAATTGCTGGTTGAAACATGATTTGTGTTAAGTGTATTACAAATGTTTGCTTTAGAATTATCTGAAATTCCTATACTTAATTTCCCGAAGATGTAGGTAACTCTACTCAGTGAAGCGTTATTAGTAAGTTGTGAAACAAGCTTCATTAAATGTCGATCATATTTAAATACTTGAGTGTAATTTTTCAAAGTAAACTTCACGACACCTCGTTGGGTTATAATGATGTTTCAATAATTGTATATTTTTCTACAGGTTATATAAGTACGAGAAATATTTAATCCAGATCATTCAACAACATTTAAGGACTTATGCGACAAAATTACGTAAGATTTATTTTGCGTAAAGTAAATCAACATTCAGGAAGTTTTAAATATGCATGCATCCTTAGGCCCATATGATCGTTACCCCTTCTTTGAGCTTTACCCGTGTGTAACTCAAGTTATGTTTCATTTGCGTTACATATGAGTGTGTATGTTTTGCACTCAGTGAGAGTGAGTGAATAATTACATTAACCTCACACTATAACCCTCTAAAAGACCCAACCTGCTCGATTGTGTGTGTTAGACATTCTTATACGTTTTTGATTCTGAAATAGTCGTATGTAAGAAAACCCCGAAACACCCTTTTCTTTGCATTTGATGACGGTTTTTTTCTCTTTATTTTTTCATTTAGTTAATCCAGTAACGACATGTAATATTCCCTCTTCATTGTTTTGTCTTTCTCAAGGTAGTCAATAAACAAAATTCCATGTTCATCCCAAAATACCGACGCCATAACCTTGCCAGCTGATGTTTGAGTTTTTGGTCGTTTTGAACGTCTTTTACCGACTGCTGTCCATTCAGCTGACGATCTTTTTGATTAAAGCGTGTAGTAATGGGTCCATGTTTCCTCCATTGGTCCATATTTTGGTAAAAAATTATGTTTATTTCACTTTAACAGCTCCAAACAACGCTCTGAATCATTGATGCGTTGTTGTTTTTGAGCAAGTGAGCAAACGCGGCACCCACTTTGAACACACCTTTCTCATTGACTAATGATCATACAAAGTCGTGGATACACTCCTTTTGATACCTTTAAATCCTCTGCTATCCCCACAACTTCAATTTACGATGGTTAAAACGATTTTATGCACGTTTTTGGTGTTTTCTAAAACAACTGCGAAATTTGGGTGATCTGAATGTTCAGCCTCTTTTGTGCCTTTGAAACCACGTTTCATGTCTGCATACCACCTATTGGCTATGGAGAAAAGTCCAAATAGCACTTATCATGCCATTTTTCCTTTGCTTGAACAGTGTTTTTCTTCATCAATAGCATTGTTTAATTATAACACGGCGAATTCTTTTCATCCATGGTTTCTAAACAAACAAAAGTTGTTTCATTAAAACCACTGTAACATTTTAACTAATCAAGATATCACGGAATTTTAAGCATGTGGTTTGAAAGTTAGTACTACTAGGTTAGACTTAGAAAAGGTATAAGGTAGGGCAATCTATATGTTAGGCCCGGGACTCCTTGAGTGATGTGTTATTTGAGTTAGATGCTATGTATTAGTTATACTAAATAATATTTTCACAAGGATGGTAAGATATTTGTAAGTCGTTGACCCTTATATATTTTTGGAATACATCTTACATGCTAAATAAAAATATCCAATCATACAAATTGAATAATTTGTCATTCTTTCTTATATTAAAGTTAATTCTTCATGCACGGTCAGTTGGAGAACGAATTTTCAATTCACTCTTTTTCAGAAAACTATCTTTGAAAAATAAAATTCAAAAGTATAATTAAATTTTCCCCCAATGGGATTGCGCATTATGGTATTTTAAACCTTTGCAGACCTAGTACATTCCCTAGAAGCTGGTATAACTTTTAGCGTTGCACCATACAGGCGATACCAATTACAGCAAGCAATTTTGACGCCCAGTTTCCTCCCCAGAGGGAGACACTGAGCTCTTGACGATGCGAACCTGTACCAGGATTTAATTTTCCGAGAGCATCCAAGCAAACAGACACAATAGAGATTTTTTACATACCGTATAATCATACAATATAGCCGCTGTCGATTTTCTTCATATGAAATCCCCCGACTTGGGATGGGGTCGAACCCGCCATCTTGGGTGCAGAAGGCCAGCGACAAACCAACCACGCCACCCAGCCGCCCAAGTCGGGTACAATTAAATGTAGTTATTTTTAAAAGTACAATGACTGTTTCATCATCAGAGTATTCTTACCTATTAAGAGTAGTCAGTACCCCCCATTCCGCTAATGTTAAATTGAGCTATTTTATGTATTTTTTTCTCAGAAACTGTTAAATATAAAAAAACTTCAAATTTTGTCTATATATTAATTATACTTTTATATTTATACTGAAATGAGATTTTTTAAATAAATTTTTAAGTTTTTTCGAAATCATTCAACGTAAAAATACCACGGAATTTTTTTTGAAAATTGCCATTTTTTTCACGGTTACTGACTTTTACAAAAATATTTTGGAAATATTAAAAAAAGCTAACTTCAATATGTATAATTATATATAACTTAAGCTCACTGAAATTTGCATGGGCATCTTTCAGTAGTTTCTGAGAAAAAGGAACACGCAGTTTGAGAAAAACATCATTTTGAGAAAAAGGCATTTTTAATATCAAATGTCACTTCATCACAAAAATTATGAATTACAACATGTATTTGTCCCATTTTATTACACATTAGCTTATCCTATATTTATTTTGCTTCCTTTTTTACATAAATTGCCCGGAAAATACATACAAAGCATTTTTCAGTTTTTGTATAACAAGATGTTTTGTAATATTTACATTAATTTTCTCAAAGTACGTATTAATTTTTGAAGTTTTATCTGTGATGTATTAAAAACATCAAAGTTGACAGTAAAATGTCATGAATGCCTTGAAATAATGTATCGATATGTATAAGTAAAGATTTGGGATTATGTAATTATGCGACATTTCGAAATTTTTCATTATGTTTTGTATATTTACATGCAAACAGTATTTTAAAAGTATGAGATCTCAAAAGCTTTTCTAAACTGGGCAAATGACTTCTAAAACAGTCAAAATAATATTATTTTTATGCTTTTAAACATAAAATTTATGTATTTTTATGCATATAACAAGCTTTACATGCAACGACAAAAAAAATCACATATCAGATATCTATGTACCTTTTATGGAGCAACTTTTGAAAATTAAAGCTTAAAAACTTGTCTACACAATAAATAAACATTATATTTATATTGAAGTGAAATCTTTCAAACATACTTTCTAGCTTTTTCAAAACATACTTTTACGTAGCATCACAGCAAATTTTAAAAAAATTGTCATTTTTCGTCACGTTATCTGGTCTATAATCAAATATTTAGGTAATATTTTCAAAATTTCACTTCAGTATATATAGTTCAGTATCAGTATCAGTAATATGCAGTGAAAGTTGCAGGTGCATTTCTTCATTAAATTCTGAGAAAAAGGAACATGTAGCTTTAAAAATAACATTGAGAAAATTGCGTTTTTACCATAATATGTCACTTCATCACAAAAATTATGAATTACAACATGTATTTGTCCCATTTTATTAAAAACCAGCATCTTCTCATTGTGTTTTCAATAAAATAGGAAACAAAAAAGTCTTAAATATCCCAGAAAGTAATATATAGCATTTTTCAGTTTTCATCTAACTAGATGTTTTGTAGATTTACATCAATTTTCTAAAATTCTGTATCAATGTGTGAAATGTTTAGCTTTGATACATAACAAATAATCAGTGAGTGAGAGAGGGAATATTAACATCGCACTGTTCAGCTACACGGACAAATATCCAAATCTACAATGAAGTATCATAAATATAATATATAAAAATGTATCAATATAGTTTGATATGAATTTGTGATTACTTTTTGTTATTCCTGATGTTATGACATTTCGACAGTTTTCATTGGGTTTTTGTAAAGTTTTCTTTAGATTTTGTTATTGCAAACTATTTATAAGTTTTTAACTTTAAAATTTACTTTAAACTGGACAAATGATTCCTGAAACATGCAAAATAAAACTGTTTATATATTTTTAAACATGAAATTTATGTATTTTTAGTACGTAACAAGCTTCTCGCAAAGATGAATAAACATCACATTTGATGTTTCATATCATACCTTTTTCTCAGAAACTATTGAACATAAAGACTCAAGATTTTGAATGTATATTAATTAGACATTTATATTTATACTGAAGTGATTTTTTTTAATTATATTAATTAGTTTTTATAAAAAGATAAATTTTAGTTCACCAAGCATCATTATGAATTTATTGAAAATTGTCATTTTTTGTTGTGTTTTAAGAATATTTCAAAAATGTCATTTCAGTATACTCAATTATATATAAGGAACATAGAGTACATGCATACAGTAAATTTACACAATTTTAAAAGTATATATTTTAGAAAAAGTAATTTTTGGACAAATACTTACCTTGAGAAAAAAGGGAGTGGTCATGAGTTATTATCCAAACATGTAACGAATTTTTAAAGTATACTTGCTTCCCCATCAATTTTCTTAGTGTTGGTTAATAATGTTTTTTTATTATTCTCTTAATGAATAAGCAGGTTTTTACATTTTCTGTATTTTAACAACCATTTCCAGTACATGTTGGTTGTGGTAAGTACACCATAAAATGATGTCATTTAGCCACGTTTCACTTTTTCAGAAAAAATATTTTTACTATAATTTTTGCAAATAACTTCGTCCGCGTTTTTATTAGAGTTCTTATAAACAAGTTTTGAAGTATTTAAAACTATTCTCTTTTTAGAATAGTTGTAAAATTTTGAAGTAAAAACTTTTTCTAATAAAACACAAAACAATTACAAAGTTCTAAATTTCAAATAAAAACTGATCATCATTTCGTGAAATTTTGAAACTTCCCTCCAAAAGTAGGTAAACAAACTAACAGTTAAACTGGCATTTATCATGCAGTTAATCTACAGTTAATTGTGTATAATTAAATGAAAAAATGTACTGGCTTTACAACTGATCCCCATATTTAAAAGGTTAATATTTACAATATTATCTTTCCAAAGGGGACGTGGCAGAACCGCTGATTATTTTTTAAAAGTCATTTTGACATGCTTCTCATTCATAAATTAGCATATATGTTATATCACTGGAAAGGTCATGAATTGGAGATTTTAGAAACAGGAAAATCTCAAAATCGATAATCTGAAGGTTTTCAGCCTACTGACTGCCTTAAATATGATATAAATTATCATGAGATAAAGCACTAAACTATGCATAGAATCCACAAAAGTTTATTATAGTTTTAAGATAACTACCGAAAAAATACCTGATATTATTCGAGTATTACTTCGACTAAAGAATTAAAGAGCTAGATTCAAAATGTTATACATATAAAAATATCACATTACATAAATTAAATTAAATTATTTTATTGCATCGTCAGTAAATGTATACTTTTTTACTAAAACAATGCAGCGGACTTACTACAGAGCATACATTAAGTTCAAGAGTGAAATAGTATTTAATATATTTGTATAAATTGGATCTTCCTAAGATACATAAAATGTTTTGTAAAATAATTGAATAACTTTACGCCATCTAATGTGTATCCTTACCTATTTATAATTAGAAAAATTAGCTTAGAATCTAATAAAGTGTATAAAACCGTTATATATATAGAGAGAGAAGTATGTGATATACTTATAATACGCTGTTTGGAGACTAAAGTGCTGTCTGAAGCATCGACTTTTCGTCACTTGAAGTAATTCAAAATTAAAAAACTTGAAGATCCGCCGACGAGTTAGTATTTATGTCCATATCTATCAAACTAATTCGCATTATATGAGGAAATTGATACAGAAAAAAGTATAAAAAAATAAATACATTATAAACTGTCTGATTAAAATTATTCTCATAAAAGAAAAGGCGTATAAAAACAATTGCATAACTCAATATAGAATATAGTACAGTAATACCTCGACTTACGTGAATCCTAAATTACAGGACTTTCAAATCTTATTGAATCGTAATTTGTTTAAGGAGGGGGTGGGGGGAATGTTTCTAAAATCAGTGATTGAAGAATTTTCCAATCTTGCCAGGCAAATAAATCTAGAAGGAGATAATGTTGACGCTCAAGAACTGCTGGATTCACATAATCGGGAGCTAACACTTGATGGGTTCATAGAACTAAATGCATGAACAACAACAAGATATTGAAAAAATCTGAGTCTTCAGACTCAGTTCAATCAGAAGATCAAATCATAGTTGGGAATCTCTGGCAAAAGATTCAAGAGTTTAGTAGAAAATGGGTTTACAAATTTCAGAAAATATAGACTCGAACGATGAACATATTTTTTCAACAAAACAAGAAATAAAAAACTATTAGTGAACTACGAGGAAATTTTGCAGGTGAGAAAAAATCTTTAAGCCAGTAGACTACTTTGTTAGATTTTATGAAACTTTCTACATCAAAATAACTACAGTTTACCACTTTGCATTTGTATTACATATGATTTTATTAAACATTTCCTTTTCTAAATTATTATTTCCTTTCATCTCCGCCCCAAATAAAAATAATTTACATGTATTTATGTGCGAGATTATACCCTGACTTACGCGCGGTTATTAATCAGTTCCACTTATCACGTAAGTATAAGTGTGACTTATCCCATTTATCCCGTAAGTATAAGGTGTATTACTGTACTTATATCACCGGTTATTACACACATTTGCATTAATGTATTATCTATTATGTTTTAAGATATTGAATGTGTTATGAACTAGTAGAATTAATATTGAACAGGAAAATATCAAGAGGAATTCGTTTTTCATGAACACCTTCTCTACCTCCCCCCCCCCTTTCTTTGTCTTTATACATATACAACAACCTAAAATTATTTTTTTTTCGAATAACAAAAATTCTTCCATAATCTTTTTCCTAAATTTGCAGATAGATATACACACACCGAATAATCATATTATATAATGATAATGTTTTTTTTAAACCAACCGTGTCTTTTTAAATTGAAATAAGAATTTCTTTGTTTTCTAAAAGAGAAAAAAAATAAAAGAAAAATATAAAGAAACCAGTTTAAACCAATCTGTATGAAATTCTTATTTATTTCCCTTATTTCCCTTGTGAATTCTTAATTCTATTTAATCTTCTTTGTTCATTTTTTGTTTCTAACATGATTTTATTTTCTTTACTTGAAATACATATGATTTTTTTTGTTGCTTTTTTTTATGTAATTTATGGCATTAAAAAAAAGTTTCCATGAATTATTGCAAAAATCTTCCAAATATTTCTGTAGAATAAAGAATCTGGTATTATATACCGTGCGTAAAATTGAACAGGGGTTTTTTTTTCGAGAAAATTAAATTTGTTGTTGTTCAAAATGTAATAGGGACATTCTTTTCAGAATCGTTCTCTTTATAAAAAATATGTGGTATTGGAAGCAAACTTATCAAAGAATTGAATTTGAATTGACTTCGATTTTCTTTCGAAGAGAAATGTGCTGTGATTTCTTTTTTATCGATTTTTGGTCTATGTAGAATATTTTTTAGCTTTTTGTAACTAAACGAGTAGTCCTTTTAAAGTAGTTTACAGTAAATGATAGTTGAAGTTAAATTAAACATATAAATATTATCTATATATCCTAAATCAATATCTTTGTTAATGTTACCTTGAACATTATTTTCACACATTTTCCAAAACCAATGAAATAATTTGTAATAATATTGCTTGATTATACGATTTTTTGGTTTTAGTTTTGTTATTTATGTATATATACACTCGTGTCCATAAATTAAGGATAATGAAGTTCAGGCAAAGAAAGAGACAGAAGCAAAACAATTTTGACTTATTTGTAAAGTCTATTTATTAAACAAAAGGTAAAGAGCAAAAAAGATGCTATATGTCTGACATAATTAATAAAAATTGCGATTTTTACACCCTGAAGCAAATTTCAAAAAATAACCTATTTACAAAAAACTGCATAACATGGTTAGTATGATGGTTAATACGGAGTTTGTCTCCCGGACGATGCAATACAGGCCTTACAACGCCTACGCATGCTGAGTATCAAATTATCAATCTGATCTTGGGGAATATTACACCACTCATCAAGCAATGCCCTCCGAAGTTCCGGTAGACAGGTGGGGGGGGGGTGACGGACTGCAATTCGTCGGCCAAGCATATCCACAAATGCTCTATTGGATTCAAGTCCAGTGAGTTGCTGGCCAATCCATACGGGTGATATCCTCCGATTGAAGACATTCGTCTACAATGTTTGCACGGTGAGGACGGGCATTGTCATCCATAAACAGAAATTCAGCACCCATGGCGCCCCGAAACAAACGTGCATGTTGTTCCAGAATGACATCCCGATAGATGTGGCCTGTCATCGTTACACTCTGAACATGCAGGTCAGTTCTGGAACCAAGAATAATTCCTCCCCAAACGAGCCATCCTGCACCACCGTAACGGTGTCGTTAAATGGTGCTCTCTTGCTGGTAACAGGTACCTGGAGCTCTCCATATGAAAGTACGGCGAGAATCAGACTGCAAACTAAACCTGGACTCGTCGGAAAACATTACACAAGACCACTGTTGCGGTGTCCACAATGCATGCTCTCTACTCCAGGTTAATCGCAGGCGACAGTGAGTTCCGGTAAAGGGAACACATCTGACAGGCCTACGAGCATATAGACCAATGTGCCCTAAGCGTCTGTATAGGGTCTGCCTTGAGACTGTCGTACCGGTAGCTGAAGAGGACTGACGAGACAAGTCTGATGCTGTGCTCCGTTTGTTTCTTTTGGCAGTAACTGCCAAATACCGATCCCCATTCAGCGTTGTAACTCGGGGGGGGGGGCGACCTGTGCTGTAACATCTACTCACATTACCATAATCTTGGAATCGTTACCAAAACCTGGAGATGACACTCTGGGCGATTCCAAGTTCTTGGGATACTTCCAGCTGGGTACGTCCACATTCCAGTCGTCCGATAATTCTACTACGTAAAAAATCATCCAAATGCTTCCTTTGTGCCATAACTATGCGGTTATTGCACTGAAAGGCTTTTAAAGCGCTTGCCAACAATTTTACTTCTTTGCCACCATTCCTTATATATCCCTCTCTTACACTCTCGTCATTGTGACGTACTATCCACGCCATCTGGTGTTTTCCTGTAATTTGCAAATTCTTCTTCAAGATGTGTGTGATAATTCTACAGGTGAAATTTTTATTTTAGAGTTCAATTTCTGTGTGATTCTGAATTATCCTTAATTTATGGACATGAGTGTATTTAATTGTCACGTGACTTATTTGTATTTATTTTATCAGTGTGTCTTTTGCATTTATTTTATTTTTTATTTATTCTGTATACTTGACTAAATGACATTCAAGTATCTGGCAACAGTTTTTACTGCCTACATTGGCTATACATTGAAGTGTCTTACAACAGTTTTTTTTTTGCCTGTATTGGCTATATATTCAAGTAATAGTCAATATACCTGCATTGACTATGTATTCAAGTATTGGGTAGCTGATTTTTTTTCCTACCTGAATTGGATGTACATTCATGTATATATAGCAATAGAGAGTCTGTTTATATTCACTAGATATGTCGAATTTCAATATTTGTTTTTGTGGAACTTGGATATCTTGAATGTAGACCTATTCGATGCTATTATTCTCATGATTTGGCAGTAATAACTGTAAATATGTTTTCATGTGTTTTATTCTCTTTGTAGTATTTTATGTAATATTCAAAAAAAATCACTTAAAATGTTGACATTTGCGTTCGAAATATTTTGTCTTCAGGTACTCTTCTTAAATTCCTTAGAGTAAAACACTAATTCGATTCTCTCTCTCCATGCACGAAGTCTTTTAATATGATTAAGGTTTAATCTCTCACAAATGTATATTCAATTACAAATTGTATATCCTATCCTTTTTCAAGAGAAAAAGGGCAGAAAATGAAGCAAATTCGAATAAGTATTCCCTTAGAAGTATTATGTAAAATGAATTCATTTCATAAAATGACACAAATGCAAATAGAAAGAATTTTTCTAGAATAATTGAATAATAATTCCATTTCAGAAAATGAGAAAAATGCAAATGGAAAGAGTAGTTCTTGAAACTTTCTAAAATAAGATTATTTTGTTCCGGAATAGAAATAAGTGTTATGGTTACATAAATAAAAAGCTTGTGTCATATATTAAATCCGTTATGTCTTGTCTTGAAAGCTTTGAATACCTATAATTATATTATGTGCTAAATACCTGAAATATTTCTGATTCTGTCATGTGTTAAAAAATATTACATGCACACACACATGTACAGTGTTTATATGATTAATAAATTTTCTAACATATACGAGAAGCCAGTTATATTTCAGAATTTGCTTGAAACAATTTTATTCTATCTAGATTCTCCTTTCTACATTATTTTGACTAAGTTATTTTTTAAATTGAATATTTCACATGATCTATAAGCGATTGTGTTAATGAAATTAAAATTTTTCATCTTCTGATATGTTTATTTATTTTGTAATTTGTACTCATCGAATGCGTAATGTATGTGCAAATATTTATACATAAATTCACAATTTTATCTTTGGATACTAAAAATATATATATATTAAAAAGGATTGTATTATATTTAATAAATATTCGTAACATTTTGTATAATATTTAAGTCTTTTTTCTCATAAGTGAGTTATTTATTTCCCATTGTTCTTGAGATACCACTGAATTTCAAATCATCTTTTTTATATCCAATCTTGACTACTTCCTAAATTAGATATAGAGTGTTGAAAAAAATTAATACATCATTTATATTAAAGTGCGAGCAAAGACTTCATTAAGATTGCAAGAGTGCATACAAATTCAGTTAGCTTAAATTGAGAGCAAAAATTTATCGTCTAAACTAAAAAGGTAAACTAATAGTTTTAAATT
Organism: Trichonephila clavata; assembly: GCA_019973975.1. NCBI lineage: Eukaryota > Metazoa > Arthropoda > Arachnida > Araneae > Nephilidae > Trichonephila > Trichonephila clavata. Next base: position 14,587 of record BMAO01030789.1, read on the forward strand.
TAATGTAGGCTACTTATCTGATGCATTTAAAGAAAAGTAAAAATTTCTTTCTTTTCTGGTGTTTTTAATACATTTACGAATAGTAAAATATGCATAAGTAACTCACAGAAGGAACGAATAATAATTTTAACTTTTTTTTATACTTGAAAAATGTTTTGGTCTGTCTTTTTCTCTTGATTTTAAAAGTTTAGCAAATGGTAAAATATGATTGTATTATAAGTTTGTTGATAATAATGGGATTAATACAGCGCTTCTCAAACTTTCTATATTTGCGACCCAAGTTTCAGTCAGAATTTTTATCGCAACCCCCTCAACCAGCAACTATGAATTTAATTCAATAATAATATACTTCGAAGCTAAAGCTACAATGCGACTTTAATTATAAACTGCACAAATTATCAAGATATGTATTCCATTCTATACATGACAAGCCCATGGAAGTTACTAGTATTTACTAAATTATGTATTGATAAATTAATTTCAAATACTTTTTTTATATTTATAAGTATCTTATATCAGTGTGAATATGTATTTAATTTTTTATCATGTCAGAATTTATTTTTTTTTTGCTTCCTTTCAATAAATTGATAATTATTCTATTTCTTTTATTTTGGACTTTTCTATATGCTCACGCCTTCCACGTAAGTTTATCACGCCCCACCGTTTCAGAAACACAAATATTGTTTCCTTTGATGTTATTGATAAGCCGATTATATATATTTCAAAACTCTGTCCCTGTGATTTATTAAGAGTCATGACAAATGCCAATCTTACAGGGAATTGCGTACGTTTCAGTATGAATGGTATATCAAAGTCCCTTCGAGTGTCTAGTGTGATTTTTGGTATACGTACAATTTCGGCCTTCTTATCTCCTGATAAAATTTCACCCTGCAGCATATTCTTCTGTATATTTTTCACTACCAATCTTGTGCCATTACACAGCTTAGCAGTAAAACATAAATTTCTTAATAGCATGATATTACAGCCTAATTTGAAATTCAGTATAGTGGTGGCATTTATATATAAAAAGATACATTGTTTTCAGTTCAGCAAGGATTTAAAGAACTAGTCCAAAGTCCGATCTGGCATATTCAGTTATTATTGTTTCTCAGTATTGTTTTAAACTGAGTATATGCTTAACTTCTAATAGCTGTTCAACTTCAGAATGTAATTTATATTGAAAGAATATGTTTGGTTCAATTAATTGCCTCTTCGATATATGATGTGATTCACTTTCCCCTTAAAATTTACCGTCTCTTCAATTAACTATCAAATTCAATACTTCATCTTTAAATTTCCGATTCTACAATTAATGATAATATTCAGTTGTTGCTTTAAATTTGCTTTAATTTTCAAAGTTATTTTTAATATTAGTTCTAAATTTTCTCAAAAATCGGCCCCACCCGCCCAAAATGAACCAAGAAACTGTTGAAGAAATGACCTTACCGCTGCTTGTATGGGTGTGATTTGTTATTCACTTTATAATCCTTATACTGCTTGATGGATTCCACACGAACACACCATTTGTGGAAAACATTCAGGAGACACTGATCGAGAAGCAATAGGCCGAACCAGACAGGAGGACTCTAAAATCCAAGAAGAAAGGAAGCATTCATTCAGTTTAGACAATATAATGCAGAAAATGGTTGAAAAAGAATAGAATTTCGAAGGAAAATTAGCTACAAATTCTTAAAAACAAAGATAGCAGAAAAATGGAAAAGTTAACTATATTTAGTATTGTCGCAAATTATTGGCGACATTATATTGCCAATTTAGTGCAAACGACACGTGCGAAATTAGAGTTGCCAACTTGGCGAGTTATCTTGAACGTTGGCGACTGTTGCGAAAATACGTAAGTGCCAAGTAAACAAATTCAAATTGTGTCCTACTTTTCGAAGTTATACTTGACGATACCAGATTCAACAATAGAAATAGACGAAGAAAACTTTTAAGAATGACTCACAGAATAGACGAAGAAACAATCAGAAAATCAATTACCAAATTCTAGTGCATAGAAATTTGGATCAAAATTCCTTCAGGTTGAAATTTTAACCACCAGTGGGGTGATATAAAAACATATTGCAACTAACATCCAAAATTTGATAACAAGGATATATTTAGTCTCTCATGGCCCAGTATACCACATCTGTACAAGCAGGATTTTTAAAATAAAAATATTTCTTAGAACAAATAAAACAAAATGTAAAAATAACTTAAACTGTAAAATATTTATAATTTTTTTTGTTACCTGTATTTGTTTACTTTGCAACAAAGTATCTAATTATCATTTTAAATGTGTATATTTTATAATTGAATTTTATTATTTTATTTGAGTTTTGTATTTTATATTACGTTTGTTGTAATTAATGATTTGCCTTATTTTGTTTTTTATATTTTGTCTTGTTTTGTGTTTTATATATCACTCTGTTTTTAGTTTATGTTTTTGTACATGATTTTTTTTGTATATGTTTTCTAACATTTACATATGCATATATGAATTTTTTGTCTTCATTGTGCAAACATTTATATGAAGAACATATAGGAAATATATACCTTAATAAATGTGACACTCTTCTATTCAATAATTTACACCCACATAAGAAACTAGCAATTTTATATGGTGTCATTAGCTTGGAACAATTATCAAGTTTAATATTTCAGCTTCATAGCTGAAACAGAAATTTTTCAGGCGTAACTGGCAAGAGGCTTTAAAAAAAAAAAAAAAAAAAAAAAAAAATTCAAGTTTTTCGTTCAGTAAAGCCCTCCTAGACCTCCTTTTCAATGGCTTAAAAATAGCAAATAAGATAAAAATATTACATTGTTTTGCAGTTTCTCAATGCAAAAAAATTCAAATTGCATTTCACACATGTAACTGTAAAAGGAAACACACATAAGCTATTAATAGTTGTTTTCTAAAATATTTTTTTATTCAAACTTGACCCTTTATATAATACTAGCTGAAATGCCCGTTCTTCGCACGGGTTAAATTTTAAAAACAAAAATTCTTCTATCATAGCAATTATAATATTTTTTTAGGGAGGGTAAAACCCTGTATGAAGTAGAAAACCAAAAATTAAAAACATTTTTTTTTTCAAATGAATGTTCACATTAGAAATAATTTTAAACAAATTGCAATTTGGCTTGAAAGTAAATAATAATTTAACAAAAACAAATATTTCAATGTAAGAGAGAAAATTAGCAAGCTAAAGAGTAAATAGATATGAATGAATGCAAATATAAATAAAAATTATTACAGAAAAGTGATAGCAGTAGTGAGTTTCTGCTATGGGAGAAATAACCTGCAATAGATGAGCCGAAAGAAAAAATGAATGATGATAAACTGATTCACTAAATGCTATCATGAATAAGAAATATTAGAAAGCATTCAACTGAAAAAAAATTAAATTAGCATTGCACCCATACCTCATATAATACTATCTAACATCTCAGTAATACATCTAATATAGAGTGTTAGTTCAGAACTGAAATAGGAATTATATTTTAATTTAAATTAAAAGGTTATTAAAACAGAAAAAGTAAGCCCTAAATTTGATAAAATTGCCATAAACAGTTCTGAACAACAACAAAAAAAAGCACATAACTGAAAATCTTAAATATTTAAAATTGGAAAAGAAATAAAAAAATATAAAAGTAACCTTACATATAGTACATTGAAATTATAATATTAATTCAAATCAAAAAGCTACTTTAAATTGATAAGTTAAGATTTGATTTTGATGAAACTATCAGAAGCAGCTCAGAACAACAAAAAAAAGCATGACAAAAAATATTATACGTAAATAGAAATTCTAACTTAAAATCACAATATTGACAATCTGTTAATTTCAGTTTACATTGAGTGTCATTTTCTAAAGTTACATTTTTCTACTTTTTTGTTATAATGGAAAAACATGGAATCTGCCAATAAAGGAAAAAGTGTATATTAAACTAATTTAATTTAGTTATTGAAAAAATACATAATAGGCTTAACTGGAAAACCAATGCATCTTCCAACTGTTTACTGTTATCAAATTAGTGTTGCCAATCGGAAAAATAAAATTTAGAAAAAACATTTTCTTAGGATGATTTTTTTCGAAAAACAACTGTAATTCCTCCACTAAGAGTTAAAAAAACGAATAAATACAACCATAAATAAGTATATTTACTATAAAATGTGTTGAAATTCCCCCCAGAACAGCTCGAAACATTAATTTTCGCAAAGTTATGACTTGGCATGGCTGATGACGTCATATCTCCATTTAACTGAAAAATCGCATAAAAATTGAATTTTAAAAAAATCTAAAGCGAATTTCGAAAAAAACTCTTCGAGGTTAATAGCATAACGACCTATAGCTTCTACATGCCAAGTTTCAAATTTCTGAGTTCCTGAATTTGGCCGGAACAGCTGAAACACACAAACTTTTCTCTGATTAGTACAGATTTAGCTGAAAAATCGCTTAAAAATTGAATTTTAAAAAAATCTAAAGCGAATTTCAAAAAAAACTCTTCGAGGTTAATAGCATAATAACCTATAGCTTCTACATGCCAAGTTTCATACTTCTGTATTGCTTAATTTCGCCGAAACAGCTGAAACACACACACACACAAACTCTTTCTTTTATTAGTATAGATGATTCATGGTAAATGTTCCATATCAAGCTAAAAAAGAAGAAAAAAAATTCAACACTAAAAATTTCAAGTGCTTATAAACAATATGCATAAACATTAATTAAATATTTATTTTTCTACTTCTGTACGTATGTAATTGGTAGTCAACTAAATAAAACAATATATTTAACACAATCATTATAACAGTTTACACATTTTCTGCATTCATTTTAAATAACTTTTGTAGTAGTCGATTAATTTCTGAATCTCATTATTCAGAAGCTGCAGTTACAAAAAAACTATGGATTATATATATATATACATATAAGTAAGAGTTTTAAAAAGTAAGGTAATAAGTCCATTCAGAATAAACGTTTATTCAGAAAATAAAATAAACAAACTTAATAAAGGAAGGCACAAGTACATATTACTTCTTCACATAGTCACTATACATATTGAGGCATTAGTGCCATTGGTACACCAAACCATCAAAACCAGCATTGTAAAAATCAGCGCCAAGTTTGTACCACTTCAAGATGGCTTGCTGAACCTCAGCATCAGTTCTGAAATACTAACCTCCCAAATGTTTCTTTAAAGGTTCGAAGAGATGGAAATAATTTAGCGTAAAGTCAGGACTGTAAGGAGGGTGGTCCAATGCATCCCGCCGATAGAGCTCTTTCTTTATCTCACACATCAGTTTTGCCGTTGTCAAATTCCGTGCACCAAACCCACACCTGTCTACGTAACATAACACAAGTACCACACATATCAACCAATTGCTGATGAATTTCAGCAGAAAATTTTTCTTCAAATGTAAATACCGTATCGCATTTCTTATTTCAATCGTTGGCCATGTTGCCGTCACACATACACAATGCAACCATCTTCTATTATGGTACTGGAGAAACGACTTCGTCTACCGGCACCATTTGATGACTGGGGTCATCTTCATTATCTTCAGAAGGAATTTTATCCATACGGATAATTTGCACACCTGTCAGAGCTCTTGTCAACATACTTTTCGAGCCCCTTATATGTATGAATGTATTTGTAATCGTAAACATGAATGTATGTAAGTATTTTTGCATGTGGGTGTATACTTTCGTTTAAAGTTAGGGTATGTTTGACAATATCTCAAAACTAAAAAGAAACATCCTATCAATTCTTTCAATAAATATAACACAGATTTAAAATTTTTTTTTTGAAAATATATGTTATTTAAATTTCAGATGAAAATATTCAAATACAAATTTTAACAAATATCTTTTTATTGGAATAAAAACGACATTCAATCAGTTCATTGATGATATAAATAAAAAAAAATATTTTATGTTTTCTTTAAAAAAAGGAAGTTGACTACTAAATCAAAAATTAGTTGACTCAATTCCTTTGGTAATTGAAAGTCTACTTGCTTCGATTTTTGTTACAGGATTTCATTCTAAAGGTTATTGCTGTTTCTAGCCTTCCTTTCTACTTTATATCGAATAAGAAATTTGACCGGACTGAGTGGAAGCGACCACATCCGATGCCTAACAATCGATTTGTTTATTTGAGAGGAAGAAAGCCGGATGCTTTTAGTCAGGCAGTTGTTAAAACCTCTAGAATAGTAAAGTTTGACTAGAGTTTTTGCAATATATATACATTCTTAAAATACTTGACGTCCTTTAGAAATATTTTTCCTCCAAATTTTAGATATGCTTTCAGTTTTATGACTAATACCGTTGTAAAACATACAGAAAATAGAATTTCTAACGTTAATATTTTTTCTCACTTTTTTAGTAATTTAATAGATGGTGTACAATTATTTATAAATTACGTTTTTTAAAACTGGGGAACTGAACAACTGCTAGAACCTTATTTTATATCTATGATATTACTTGATATTACTCCTTTGGGTGTAGTCCATTACTTGATATTACTTCTTGGGAGACAGTCCATAGTTTGATATTCTTTTTTGGCAGGTAGTCCGTAGCTCGATATTATTTCTTGGCAGAAGTCCATAATTTGATATTGCTATTTTGAAAGTAGTCTATAGTTTTGTATTGCTGTTGGAAGGTGGTCCATAGTTTGATATTACTTCTGCAGGTTAATCCTTAACCTGATATTGCTTATTAGGAGACAGTCTTAGTTTGATATTACTTCTTCGGAAATAGTCCATAGCTTAAAATTACTTCGTATGGTGTAATCCATAGCTTGATATTACTTCTTGAGGGATAGTCTATAGTTTGATAATCTTTTTTGGCAGGTAGTCCGTAGCTCGATATTACTTCTTGGGAGTAGTCCATAATTTTATATTGCTATTTAGAAAGTAGTCCATAGCTTTGTATTGCTATTGGGAGGCAGTCCATAGTTTGATATTACTTCTTGGGAAATAGTCCATAGCTTGATTTTACTTCTGCGGGTTAATTCATAACCTGATATTGCTTACAAGGAGGCAGTCTTAGCATGATATTACTTCTCGAGATTTAGACCGTAGCTTGATGTTGCTTATTCCGATGTAGTTCATAACTTTACATTACTTCTTGGTAGATAGTTAGTAACTCTATATTACATCTTGGGAGATAGTAACTTAATATTACTTCATTGGGGGATAGTCCATAATTTAATATTACTTCTTAGTAAGTAGTTTACAGTTTGATTTGTATAGTTCCTTAATTTATAAATGGTAATCGAAATGGAACTAAATTTCCTATTAATAAACTAAGGTTAAAAAAATAAGCAGTACAAGAAAACACGTTACTGCATGTGTTAAAAGGGAAATATTTTTACTCATCTTATCAATCGAATCGTTTAATATTGTTATTTGAAAAAGACCTGTAAGTTGAGGATTTATCTGTTCTTATTTTCTTTTAGGAAGCTTTTAAACCGATAAATTTAATCTTAGAAATGTGTGTATTATTTTTCCCCTATAAGCTAAACATTCATCCTACTCAAACGGCCTTTATTGGATGATATCTTGTAATAGGCATATATAAAAGAAATGTTTTCCGTGACTTCATGGAACTAGTAAGTCCAACACTTTGAATAATGGATGAATGCTTCGTTAATGGGTTTTGGAACTGCCCAATTATGCAAAATGGGACCGCTGTTTTACTATATTATTCAAGAGTAGGATACTCCATAACGGTTACGAAGATGCATAAGATGGCTTTTCAAAGATTAGATTAAACGCAAACTTATTAGATGATTGGAAGCATAATTTGATGTAGATCTTTTTATTTTATTAGCTTATTTTTCATTGAAAACTAATTATTTTTTACATCTTTATGAAAAAACTGTTTACATTTTAACTGTGAGTATTATTCACCTGGAAAATGCGAAATGTATTGGTAACACATTTAGAGATATTACGTAAATATACACATTTAATATTTAATTTAATTTTAATAACAAACTCAATCTGATATTTTACATTCATATGATATTTATTTTCAAATGAGGGTTTTAATTATTAAAATAATTCTAAAAAAAGTGTACGTAATAAAGAAAGAAAACAAATAATTTTTGATACAGGAAATATAAATTCCCTTACGTTATTTACTAAGCAAAAAATTGTATACCTACGCAACATAAAATTATTTAATTTATGTAATATTCGTTCTCACATTTGCCTTTAGTTTTCATTAACAAAAGTATTATTAAAAAGCTTTAATTTATAACGTTGAAGTGTTGTGCTTCATAGGATAAATCTTTTTAATACGTTGGGAATTAGAGTATTTGTATACATCTTCATAAATAAATACATGATTAAAAATATAGCAAATTTGGAACGACTCTATTTTAGGGTTTGCAGCCCGAGAATTCCGGTGTTTTTACAATCTCGAAGTCCCGGGAATTAATTTTTGTCTAAATCACATTTAAAAAAAAGTTTTCTCTTAAAAATTTTCTAAGAATTTAATTCTACAAAAAATTTTATTTACCTTATGACATATGTACGTAGAATTTTTTTGTGCAAATATAAGTGTTCTTGGTAAAAACATATATGCAGCTCTCATTTCTGATGTGGAAAAACGTTGCATAGATCAAAGTGGCCCACTCTGCAATGACTACTCAATAATATATAAGCAACATATCGAGAATAATTTTTGTCACAATTCCTTCTTCAATTAAATGACGTTAATTAATAGAAAAACTGCTTGAAAAACTTGAGACACTTCAAATCCCATTGCATTACTAACAGCTGATGCAAATGTATCTTCATTTCAAATGAGGTCACACTTGAAATTGATTCACATTCTGATTCAATAACTGGATCAGTTTATATACAAAAACCATTAAGTGTCGCAGAAGAACAAAATAAAGTTATCAAAGAGGTATATGTACCAATGCAGTCTATTAGATTTGAGACACTGTCATCAAAAATTCAAAAAAAGAAATGTCCCTTTTTTGAAAATGGAGGAGTCATGTTGACTATCTGAAAAGAACATACTCCTATCTTATGACGATAACACCAACTAGTAAAGAATCCGAACGTGTATTTATTTCAGCAGGACAATTTGTAACAAAAGTAAGAAGCCGTTTCATTGATAAAACACTGGACAAGCTGTGTTTTTTAAAATGCTTATTTACAAAACACAAGAAATGAAATTTTTTTTCAATTTCATTATGTTCTATTTTTGTTTGTTTTTTATGATTAATTAATTTTTTATTTGTTTCAATAAAATTAATATTACAAACCAATTTTTAATTATATTTTCCAATTTTATTTTTACTATTCAATTTCAAATATGTTAATATGTAAGTATTTTTAATAAAAAGGCCAATCTCAATTCCGGAATTTCGACAATGTAATCCCGAAATCTTATGACTGAAAATATGACACGGGATTACAAACTATACTCTATTCACTAAGACTGAAAAAAAATTAATGAAAAACTTTGAAACAGAACTCACACCCCAAAAATAGCCTGCTGCATGCCACTTGTGTCCCTTAAAGATTTTTTTTGAGGTTCTCCAAAGCAGTGAGGAAATCAAATATGTCTCTATATTTAGGTCAACGTGTATTTGTCAGCAAAAGTTTTTCTTGCAGAAAAATCAGCAGAGAGGAGTTAATATAGATGCAAGTTAGCTGGATTAAATTGTAGATTGGGATGAAAATTTCTTGATTTCAAGCAAATTGCAGGGGGGGGGGGAGATAGCGTGCGTGTGTCTTATTAAACTGATTTTAAAATTGAATGTATTTGTGACTATAAGTTAATTTTTTTATTGCAAAGTAAATAAATTAAATAAAATTGCCACACTACCTTATTGAACTTATATTTATTGCATTTTATGGTGTAATTTACAATTTTTTTGAGATGATGTGTTCTTACGAAAGAAATTACTTAAAAAAAACGGCCTTCCTCCGGTTCCATAATGTGTCCTCGAGCAAACCATGCGCCCAAACCCAGTACACCACGTCCAAAATTAAGATCACAAACATAAAATCTTTGAAAATGGATGAACTATTTACTGCGATGCCACAAAATTTGCCTCAGAGATATATTGCAATGTCAAAAAGAATATAGCAACATAAGAATATGGAAAAGAGTTTAATTGTTTAGCTACAAATCACGTCAAAAAGTGTGACATTATCACTGAAAACGAACTAATTTGTTTGTTTCAATGCAGTATTCACAAAACACTGGAGTCAAAGTTTCTTGAACGATCTTAAAATACTTGAACGGTCTCAATCCAGTAGTCCTGCAGAAACAAACGTTATAAACAACATATTTTCCTAAATTAAGGGTTGATATTCTGTGAGCGACCCGTTCTTCAAAATATATAAAATAGAAATTCTACATTTTAAAATTATGATGAACAACATGTTTGAAACCTTAATTTTGGACTTGATATATATGTGCATTTGTACAAATCGTGACTTTTTGTTTTTGATAATGAATGCAATAATTTAAAAGGACAAATATTTCGACCTTAATTCTGAGTAGTAAAGGGTGGCCATAATTAAACCGCAATTGTTCAAGGGGTGCTGGAGAGAAAACTACCTGGAATATTCCAGTGAAATTTGGTATTTACACGTTTCAGAACATGCGAAAGTCAAATATGCAAAGAAAAAAATTCGCCATTTTCACCCGATAGATGACGCTGTGCCGCGTTTCAATGCTTATCTACGGCATATATGCAAATTTTAAGCCCATCGAACAGTATAAAAACAAGACGACATTGAATTATTGTCAATCATGACCCACTTTCACCGGACCTTAATCCTTACGATTTTTATGTGTGGAGACACATCTGAAAGATATGGTTTATAGAAAACGACATGCTTCTGTTGCGGAATTGAAATCTAGCACAACGAGACACGTGATGTGTGTTACAACAGAGATTTTAAATGCGGTTTTACGTTTTCAGCACGTGGTTCGCATATTGAGCACATCATGCGATAATTTCATGGAATAAATAATGGTTTAATTGTTTTCCAAAGCCTCTTTATGGATTGTTTAATTTGTGATCATAATTTACGTTAATTTATGATTACATGATACTGTAAAAATTTAATTACTGAAGATAATTATATGGTATTTTGATAAACTGTAAAGGATGTTTTATATTGTTTATATGCCTCTTAGAATGTCATTAAGCTCTGTCTATCGGTTTTGGAAGTTGCATATCCCAACGGTGAGCGTTGAAATATGGTACAGCGCCATCTATCGGGAAAAATTGCGGTTTTTTTTTCTTTTGCATATTTGACTTGCGCATGTTCCGAAACGTGTAGATACCAAATTTCACTGGAATATTCCCAGTGGTTTTCTTTCCACCATCTCTTGAACACTTACATTTTAATTATAGCCACCCTGTACATCATTTTCACGCGTTTTATCTATGAATCATAGATCATTGAAAGGAACACTCCTTCCTATCAAGGGAAAAATAAATTATTATTCAAATTTTAGACTACGTGAATGATACTCAGGTTCATGATCTTAGATTTCTATTTGAAATACCTATATTGACATTTGATCCCAGATTTATATTAAGTAATGTAAATATTTCTTTTTCACAAAGTACCCCATATCTAAGTAATTTCTACAATTACATGTCCCACAAAAGTTTTTCAAAAATTGTTTTGTTTTAAAAAATATGAAAAGATCAGTGAAATAAACAATTTATAGCCTTTTAAGCAAATCTGTGCAAATCCTTTTTCTTTTTATGATTACATTTGAGAATCAATCGAAAACTTTATGTTCTGGAATCACGTAAACAATAAATTGGAGCTTTTTGTTAGCTTTTTGTTAGCCCTTGTGAAGGTGAAAAAAATTATACTGATTTTTTTCACTTCTTTTCAGTAACTCTGAACTTCAATTTTCTACGTGCTCCAGTGAAAAAAATATCTTCGGGTCTAATCTCTTCCAATAAAAAAGAGGTCCATCAGAGGGGAAAAATATTTGGTGCACTTTCTTTCCTCTAAAAGAAAACTGGTCTAAAAAGAGAAACTTTTTTTATTTCCGTTTTATTTTATTGATATATATTTTCTTTCCTCTTCTAGATTCTTAAGTTAAGAGGCAACTATAATGGTTTCGTATCTTCAAAACAGGTTTTTTCATGTTAACGCAATTGCTCTCCATGTCTGCAACTATTTTTAACTTAGTTGTAAATATTTTTCAGATTGTTTATCTTTTTAATTAAAGTAGCTTTATTTATCTCACATTTAATATAACATTATCTCGTAAGCTTTCACCCGTGGATGTGTTAGAATGTACAAAAGGATGAGGCATATTTATAAAACCAAGACTTTTATTATGACTATAAAAACACACTATAATGTTGGACCTTCAATTTATGAACCTCCTATTTTGCGAACTTTTTCCTCGAACCAAGAACTTTTATTTTCTTCGTAAAATAACCTCCAAATAGCGAAAAGTATTTTCTATTTAAAGAAATTTTCCTCTTGTGATTTGATTTTTTTCTCCTTATTTTTATATTTCTGGAATTTCAAATTATTTTGTCTTTAAACACATTTTCTGGTGATCAATGACCTTGAACTCATTTTAACTAACTCACCGAAAACAATAAAATTGCCATTATTTTTTCAAACAAAATTAGCGCATTTTATCACCAGTTAAATTTAAGGACGTATGTGGTAATGTACGCTTATATAATTATTGGTGATAAGATAATGCATTATTAAAATTACTTGTGGTCTTAAAATGTCATTAAAAGTTCATTAATTTTAATAAAAAATTATTTTTTGAAGTTGGAAACGCAGTATATTCATGATCAATGTTTTTTCTCTTTTTTTCCCAGACAGGTTTCTTTTTGATGTTGTTGTTGTCGTGTCCTTCCCGCAGGGGGGAAGAATAAAGTTGCCATTGCCTGGTTTCTTTTTGATAGTTAAGATATATAAAATAAATAGATATCAATTTACAAAAAAAAATTGTAAATAATTCCTTTATTAATAATGTATATTTTGTATAAAATTAAAATTTGTTTTATGTGGTTCGTAAAGAATATCAAAAAACGAATTTCAGTAACGAATTTTCCACATAACGAACCTTTTTTAATATTTAGCGACTTCGTTAAATAGAAATCTTACAGTTTATATTCGACCTAAGCTAAGAGAGCTGCCAGCTTAATTACTATCTTAAGGTATCCGACTACCCTAAAATTGTGAATTTTGACCAAAGTTGACAAATTTTGTTTATGATTTAATTTTATAGACTATCTCATTAGCTTTATAAAAATACCAAGTTTATTAGTTTATGTTCACTAGAACAAAAACTACAAGTATTTTAGTAAAAGCAGATGCCTTTACTTTAAGCAAGATGCATACTTTAAAACGCGTTTTACTCGAAATGTGTATTTTTTTTTTTTTTTTGAAAATGCTCAACCAAAGACAGGCGGTTGCTTAAGAAATTTTGAAAATAATTAAATGAAAATTTTTGTTTATGTTCTGCACAATATTAAAAGTGTTTCAACCTTCAGATTTATCAATCCCTGTTTTATTAAAAAATTTACAATCCCTTATTTTAATATAATCACTGTTTTTTTAAGCAATTTCATATAATAACTAAGATACAGTACTCTAGTTTTTGTAAAAATTAAGATATCTTTTATCCTGTAGGTCATTTCAAAAATGAATAACATAAGAACTCATCAGAATTTAAGAAAATGAAAATTTGTACATAAACTTTTGGTATAATGTTTATTTATTATTCCTAATGTTTATTTAGTCCCCATTTATTTTTATTTATTTATTTATTTTTTGTAAATATTTACCGATTTTTCCTATTTTAATAATAATTTATTTTTGTCTACTTAAATTTAGCACATTTTTCTTAAAATGTACAAAACAAATCTAAAATCCACAAAAAAGTCTCCATACCTCCGTTTTTTTTAAAAAAAGTTGTCGCGAGTAGTTGGATACTTTTAATATCTAAAATAGGTGATCTATTACTTGTCTAGAATTATGGATCTTCACTAACGTTCTTGAATTCCAGTAGTTTCATTTTTTTTATTCTATAATGCATTATCTTTATGACACAATCACCAAACTCTCCCTAACTTCCCTCGTCACTTGACTTTGAATGTAGTAACTCTCACTATATCACATAAATCAAGCTTCATTTACATAAAGTGGTTTCATTATCATACAATGTTTAAAAGAAGGTTTCCCTGTGGAGAATTAGTAAGAAACAAGAATAGAATTATCTACAATATTTAATTGTTTTTAATGCGAAGCATAATTTAAATTTATCCTCGATCATTAGAAAAGAAATTCAAGAGCCATAACAGATAATTGCTCAGAACAGTGCTTCTCAAACTTCCAATATTTGTGACCCAATATTGAATCCTAATTTTCATCGCGTCCCCTTCCATACAATAACAATGTATTGAATTCAATAATACTGTACTTTGATACTAAAGCTACAATAAGACCACTTTAAGGGCGTATATAAACGTCTCGCTCAGCCAAACTTTATTTCCCTTGTACGTATATATACGTCTTTCCGAATTACGATCTTTCCTGTGCACTGCTATTCATAAAATTATTTCGAAAGAAATTGAATGCAATAAAAGGGACTTGACAGTGTTTGCGAAGGATTTACTTATTTCAGAGGATTTGCTTATTCATTCTTCCTCCCACCCCAATACATCATATACGCACGCCTACTTGGAAAACGGTGGGATTTTTTTTTTTTTTAACATTTATAAACCCCGTGCACCACGCAATGTATAACACGAGGGCATACAACACAGACAGAAGAAAGGATTACAACACAAACATCCATGCCTTCTCGGGATTCGAACCCAGTCCCTGCGCACCGCACAGCTCACTGACCACTATACCGGATGGCGGCAATGGCGGTGGCATTGGGGAATGAATTGCGTAGCTTTTAATTGGCAGTCAAGTCATTAATTATAAACCGTAAAATTTATCAATATAAGTGAATTTTTGTAAATAATTCTGATTTATAAAGCTTATTTCTCATGGACTTTTATGTAAAAAAATAATCGTTATTATTCTTATAATCTAAAATAGAGAGGGAAAATAGTACACTTAAAGAGAAAAAAAATTAAAGAAAGTTTTGATGTATGCAATTGTGAGTGAAAAGTTCAATAAATTATTTTAAACTATTTCAGCAAAGAGGAAATATTGAAGGTTCCCCGCATATTAATCGAAAATATTTTAAGAAACAAGAATATTTATTTTTTTTCAAATTTTGTACTTGTTTTATATCACTAATTATAAATAAAATAAATCAGTTTTTTATTTTAAAAAGTTATTTTAATTATTTAAATAAAAAAATTATCTCTAATGTGAACATATTCCGTACAATTTTACCTAATTTTCAGGCTCAAATATTTATATAAAATGCTGTTATGCTTGCTGCGCTGTTTCAACAATTAGTTTGACAAAACAGAAAAGGAAAAATGTTTTTTTTTACTGAAAGAGGGGGGGGGACACATTAAACGCATTCTTAAACCAGAATATTTACATTTTAGTTTTATCAAACATTTCTAAATTTTTCAGTATCCCATTCTTTCTATTATCTACGCAAGCTAAATAATTTTTTAACACGTACTGAATATGTTATTTTAATGCATTTTTATAACTTTAATACAGTTCAACTTATTTTTAAGAGATTTTACATACGAAAACATTTTTACTTTGAAAATAACTCAGCGAAAAATCTTGTTACTCACAATCTCTGCAGAACACATTTTTCTAAGTATTTTCATACTAACTCCTTCACATAAATGAACTAAAAATAGCAAGATTTTTTCCCCTATCGGATGAACGACACATTTTAAGAGAAAAAATAACCACATATATCTGAAAAGTTTTTAGCACTGGAGACGCCATGAAGCAGAAATCATTTGGGCAGTGAACGTAAGATGGCGCTTTTGAGCGCAAATTCCTTCACTTGACAGCCGAGTCGAAATGTTCGTTATTCCTTCAGTTAAAAGGAAGCTCAGGAGCAAGGAGTAACAGGTTGCAGAGTGATGGGAAGGAATTTTGCTCCTCGCGTGTTTGCGGAATTTGTTTTATTTCTGGTTTAGAACTGTGTTGGTTGAGAGACTGAAATATATTTTCTGTTTGATTTTTTCTTCGAAGAGTTAGGAAAAATGGATGTAATGTCTAAACGCTGAAATTTCAGATAAGTTTCAAAACTTATTTTTAGTAGTTTGTTGGATATAATTTTTTCAAAAAATTGAAGGAAACTGTGTTTTTTAAAAATTTTTATAAAAACTACAATTTTTTTTGTCCCTAAAATCCCATTTATGAAACTTCGAAA
The DNA here is from genome assembly GCA_019973975.1 of Trichonephila clavata. Lineage (NCBI taxonomy): Eukaryota > Metazoa > Arthropoda > Arachnida > Araneae > Nephilidae > Trichonephila > Trichonephila clavata. The sequence goes on from BMAO01030789.1 coordinate 30,933, forward strand.
AAGGATATCGCACATTTATAAATTAGTATAATAAAATTTAAAAACTGCATATGTTAAGATATTCCGCGATATATAACTTTTTGATTTTTCTGGAATTGGATTTAATAAGTGGCATAGCAATGAAGCACGATTATTTTGGCAATATTTTTTATTGATTATAACACACACACAAATATACTTTCATGTGCTTTATTCAATTTGTGAAGTCCAATATATTCCATCACGTACTGCAAATGGTCCCGTTCTTATTATGCATTGAATTATATGGATATTATATAACATTGGGCTGTGTCAAAGTTTCTGCAAAAGTATGAATTTTCTTACGTTTCAAGACGTGATATTAGAATGACCACTTTATTCGCAGATGCACTTTTCTTTGTGTTTTGCTCGTTATACATACAATTTGGAGTTTGCACAGCACAGAGTGTAGACACTATCCCAATTCGACTAGCGGTTCTGGCTCCAGGAGATGAAACCTTACCATTCGCTATGCACAAAGTAGTACCGGCCGTTCTGTATGCTGTGCAGACCTTAAGAAGCAGGTGGACGGCCAATGGAAGTACTCCACAGAGATACCGAATGTTCTTCTACTTACGGACCACTACATGCTTTCGAACTGTACAATTCTGGACTGGCAGACGTTCTTCTAGACCTTTATGTCCTTATGTTCTTGCACCTATCGCCGTTACTCATCTGTGTGGGATTACCAATTTTAACCGCTGCAGGACAGAACGATAATTTTGATTTCAAAGAACCTCATTACAGGTTACTGACCAGGATGAATGGGTCTTATTCTCAGATCGGACTGATATTCTTACAAGTTCTGAAGAAGTTTAATTGGAGGTGGTTGCACTTTTGTTCCATAACTTCGAGGATCGTACCATCGGAAACTCTGATTGCTATTTCACTCTTGGAGCGGTCTACACGGCTCTTGGAAGAAAGTCCTTTTACAAGGACTTTGATGAGACAAATAAAGCAATGAATTACGAAGAGATGCTGAAAGAAGTATCGCAGAATGCAAGAGGTAAGTCAAATCTTTTTCCATTCCTTGTGGAGTAAAAATATTCTAAATTGCATGGAACTTTGAAATAATGTAGAGTGTGTCATTTTCATCTAGGTAACATAAATTTCCTTCAAGGTAATGAAAAAAAAAGAAACGTATTATAAGTTATTTACATGAAAACTGCTATCTTCAAACTATGATTTAATGAAATGAGTGCTTCACATACAAAATTAAATGTTCATGCTCATATATATATATATACATAAGATCTTTTATTCTCCTTAACCATGTTTTAAAATAAAAATTGCATTTTTAATACAAATGAAAAGCTATTCTTATTAACTGATATATTCATCAGAGGGTATTTTAAAATATTTTACATATAAGGATTCCAAGTTTTAGGAGCAAATTTTAATATTCCTATAGATCTTTTTAGTTTAGTTCGAGATATATAAAATCTTTAACATTTAAGAAAATGTTTAATTATTTTCCACATAAAAGGAAAATGTAAATATATTATGGAAATATAAAGAGTTATAGAATGTACAGTTTTCGTAACTGCTTTTAAGCAGATTAAGCTTTTAAATTTAAATTTATTTTGCGCTATCATTCCAGAGACTTTTAAAAGGTTTCAAAGAAAAAAAAATAACAGTGCTAATTTATTGTGTGTTCCGTTGGCATTATAAAGTCTTAAGTAATTGTCTCTGTAATTACCTGATTAGAATTTATTACATAAATCAGGAACAGTATTTTCTATTACCATTATTAAGAGTTAAATTTTCATGTAAGTAGGAACATTTCCCAAAAACTGTTATAATACGTGCTGTTGATTAAATTCTTTTTTATTTAAGGTACTAAGGTTTTAATCTCTAAAAGTATAACAACTTTCTAAATAACTTTGTATAAAAATATTTCTCTTTAATTTAATGAATTAATTTATAAATTTGTATCGATTATTTATAAAATACACAAACGATTATATTTTTGACCATTTTTTTAATTTAAACTATAGGATTTCAAAGCAGACGTTATTTTACGTTAGCAATGAAGTTAATACAGCAAAATATTTTACAAGTATTTATAAAATGAAACTTTGAATGATTTGTCTTGCAACGAACTTTTATTCTATATATATGTATATTTATTATAAGAGAATTAGCTTTTAAATAATACTTTTCAAAAAACAAATTAGCATATCTGTTAGCATGCTATCTGTTAGTTATGCATACAATTAGCATAATTCTGTTAAATGTGTTCAGCTTACTTTCTTAAAGTTTCTTGTTTTTTTACAGCCAGCCATAGTTATATATTTTAAATTCTAAGAAAGATAAACCATTTTGATACGAAACACTGTATATATTTTTGATTTTTAACATCAGGTACTTTATACAATTTGAAGTATTGTATATTAGGTATAAGAAACAACAAACACATGAAAATATAATTAATAAAAACACTCAAAATTATATACTTCACTAAGTTTTTAAACTTATAATTAAAAACAGATTAAAAACTCCAATCCATTAATGGAAAAAACAAACTTTACAAGTAAGAAATCAGAAAGAAAAGCAAAAGTTTTATTATAAAAAAATATAACTGAATAAATTAAAAGTAATCACAACTCTGTTACTTATAATGTTGCTTCAAAAACAAATACCTCTTGAAGTTAATTATTGGATTTTTCTTACATTAAAAACATTTTAAAACAAATCTTGTCAAAAATTGAAAGAAAATAATAAAAAAGGCATTATTTAAGAAGAATACAAAAAAGAAAATAAAAAATAATAAAGCATTTTTAAGAAAATTTTTTTTCCTTTTTAAACTCTTACGTACATTATTTTTTTATTTCTAATGGGGTTGCAGATTGGTGTTTTCCATTGCAGACCTAGTATACTCTCCGGGGGCTGGTATTTCTTTTTTGTACTTCACCATTTCGATGATATATAAAACACCGCAAGTAATTATGAGACTTCCAATTTTCTCCCCAGGGAGAGGCATTAGAGTTCTAAAGATTTGAAACTGTTCTAGGAATTTAATTTTGCTTAGTGAACCCAAGCCAAACAGGCACTCCAGTGATCTTTTACATGCCACGTAACCATACAACATAGACCCTGTCAATTTCTTCCATCATGAAAATCCAACCACTAACTCACCGGATCACACGTGTAAATTTTCGTATATCAGCAAACATAGTGAAAGTTTGCGATTTAAAAAATAATTACTTCACTGATCAAGTAATTGAGTTAGTAGGGCATAATTATGCTTATTTGAAATTTATAACATGTTTAATTAATTTGGCGTCAGACTGACCACCTGACCGGGATATCTGCTCATGCACCTCTGTGGCCAAGGTCACGAAAACTCAGGTAGGCACAGTAGGTCTTGGCCTCCATAGGTTGTTGTGCCACTGTCGTGTAGTTTAGTATATATATAGTCAATACCATAATAATGGTCATGTAAAATCCGAGATTTCTGGAAATATTTTTAAGGTAAAAGTATGGAAACTGCTTATAGACTCGCCTAACGTTCTCGGAAAATTGGTAGCTTAGGAAAAATGTTTCTTAGCATTTTCTATTTGCCTTGCGCAAGCTTTTTGATTATTTAACTTTTGTGATGTTTTGAATACAGATTTTATTTTTAAAAGAGAAGGAACGGAGTCACATAAATCCTTCAAGATCAATGGCAAAATTTGAGTTTTTGAATGTTTCATAAAATTCTTATTTACATATTTGGATGCGTGAATGCATATAATCATCCTGCAACGACTTTTTTCCCCTCCAGAACATGAAACATGGATGGACGATCATGTACCGTATATTCGAATTTGTCTTCCGACTTATTTTCCAAGCAAAAAGGAAATGTCGTAGAGGTATGACTAGATAAGATAGTTTACAATCTAACAAATAGATTTTTTTTTATGTTTAAGTCTTAATGCTTGTGTGTTAGCTTCCGATAGGTTATCTAATATACAACTATCGACGCTGGAATTTTAATTTACTGCAATTTCATTGTAAGTTATTCCAACCGACTTGGCAACATTTTTACTTAGGAAAAATATTTGAAAATTACTAGATTTTTTTTTATTCGACCCATATACGTGTTTCACATGTCGGGTAAATTATTAAAGAAAATATGCACTCTTGGTTTATTTATGGTTAATCTTATATTCGGAAATATGAGTGAGTGGTTTTTATATCGCAATATAAAGCAACAAATGTTATATTGGCGACATACCTCGTAATTTTTTGAAACTCGTTCAAGTGACGATGACACCTGAGGTGGCACTTCCCTTTTCCAAACTATAACACCACTCCAACGAGAGGACATTGAGCCACGACAGATTTAACATGGATCAAATCCCTTACACCATAAGTCAGCAACTTATGGCACGCATGCCCCATATGACACGTGGCCCAATTCTCAGTGGCACTCTGCAATATTCTACAATTTTGTCAATTTTTGGGTGGTTGGAAATTTATAAATTGTAACGGCATTCTTGAAGAAAATCTTCAGAATTATGGATTTTTAAGGAATTACGAAAATTTCTGAAATATAACTCTAAAGGTAATTTTACTGCTATTTTATAAATTATTGAATGTCATTGCTTAAAAAAATCAAATTATTTGAAGGGAGAAAATTGCATGTACTCTCTGCTTTCCGTTTTTCTACATATCTAAGAAAAAATTTTTCCTCATATGAAAAATATTTCGAATCTGTAAAGAAACTGTTCAACAACTAAATGCTCAGAATCGTGTCAAAATGAAAGTCACACATTAAGCCCCTGATTTTGAGATATGAAAACACAGCGGTGCCAGCGTTAGGGTCAACATAAAATTTTTTATTTATCTATAATGAAGGGACATACTTATATACTTATATTATTGTCTGTTTCTTATTTTAATAAATATGTTTAAAAATGTTTGATATATGTGCAATTTAAATTTTTTTAAAAAATGTTGTTCTATGTTGTTTATTTTTATGTTAAGATATATCTTTAAATGATAAAAATTAATGTATAATAAAACTGTAAATATCTATATTTTTGAACTCTATTCACTAACTTTGTAAGCATTTTTATGGGAATCGAATTGTTTCAAAAATATCCTACTGTATGGCACGCGGAATCATATTGGTAGATTGGTTTGGCAAGCCACAGCTAAAAGGTTGCTGACCTTTGTTCTACACAGAGGGTTTTCAGTGACGAAAGAGAGAAAATTATATTGACAACGTTCTATAAAGATGCACGAGGACTATATTGATGTGGACTCTATTTAACGTGACTCCTGAGTAAGTGAGCTGGCACTCACCTCTCCTAACTTCCACACCACACAAACACAGGAGGACGTTTGTATGTCATAAGATTTAACGCTCAGTGGCCCTTAATACACGGCGGATCTTCAGTGGTACCTAGCTTGAACGTTTGACACATCAGCTACGTGTCCGTGACCTTGACCACTAGGCTATCGCGATAATAGTTTTCAGTGGCATGTTCGGATATTTAAGATAACAATTTAGTAAATTATACTTTATTATCCTTTCAGTTTAACTACTTTCTTTAACTAGAACTAATAGTAGTTTGACTAGCGAGTGCTATTAAATGCATGTTACATTACGCACACAAAATAAATAATTAAAATTGTCCGTGTATTTAATTTATTCTGCATATAATTTAAACTCAACATTTTCATTTAATTAATATCAACCTGTGTGAATTAAAAGGCTTTAAAACAAAAAATAAACAAGAAAAATTAGGTTTCCCATTAGGTAAAATATTTGGAAGGAAATTGGAGAATAAACATTAAAAATTTATTTTTCAAGAAGGAAGAATTTGAATTTTTTAGAGCTTAGCTGATTTTTAATTTCCTCGAAAAATTATAGTTTTGCTTGCTATTCAACGTGAATGGTATTTTTTTCCACACTTTAACGTAAATAAAAGTATTTAAAATTTAATTAAAGTTTTTACACAAAATATATATTCCTCCATAATTATGTTTTAAGTTTTTTCTCAAATTGCTGCATACAAATTTTTACGTACATGAATTAGAGTACCAATTTAATGCTAATGCATTTTAGTTTCACGGAAAAAAGCAATTGCACTCTTTCAGATAATTTTAATTGAATAAGATGGATCGTGTTTTTTTTCTTTGAAAAAAGATTAATCACTTACAAAATATATGTATCTTATTTTTATTAAAACACTAAGTAAATGCGGACTTCAAAATTCCTTTTTTGCTGCTTCGAATAAGAATATTTTTTTCTTTTTTATGCTGCTCAAGATATAGTCAGATTAAACTTGATTAAATTTGAGAAAATGTATTTAAAGGACTAATATCCGTTTTATTCTTAACTAGAATTTTTGAAAAAACGTGATTGTTAATTATAACCCAATCAAAAGTGGTAAGAGCAAAAATACAAAATGCTTATAGTTTTAATATTTGTTTTTATATCATCAGGTGAGAGAGACATATGAAGGATACGCTTAAGAAAATATTTAAACAGATAAAGTTCGCGTATTCCAAATTTTCTGTTTGATTTTTTAAATTGTGTTTTTTAATCAGAAAGAATTTAATTAGAAAGATCAAGTGTTGATCAAATATCAAAACAAGCAAGGGTTTTTAAGAAATATTTATAGTTTTATCGTTTTAATGAAATTACTAACACATAGTTTTGAATAATACAGCTACCTTCTTTACGTAATAAAAAAATTAACTTAATTAATTGAATTTATTGTACTTTTGCTGGTCTTTCTCTAAATAGCTGGATAAAGTTATGTAAGTTTATTTCTTGCATCTAACTTTTGAACGAAAAACAGTGAAGAAAAGAAACGGAACAAATAAAAATTGTTATTATCAGTTTCTACAATCGACTGTTACTCATCGCTTATAATATTCCATTTTAAAAACTAAAAAAAAAATGCATTTCTTTGTATTAAATATTTAAAACAAAAGTTGCTGTTTAAATTTATAAAGTTAAGCTGCAAATGTAAGAAAAAACAAGTTAGTGTAAATTTTTAACCGTAATAAAGTGATAACTCAATCTTAAAATTCTTCCAAATAGTTACAGAATATTTTGTAGAATATTTCTTTGGCATTGGAAAATGTTTTCTGTTAGGTAAGAAAATGAACAATATTCATTTTTGTTTTTTGGTGAAGATCTGTGCATAAATCCAATTCCTCGTTATCCTAAGATCAGTCAGTAGGGTAAAAATCTTGAAATGATCGATTTTGAGTTCTTGATATTTCTGAAATCTGTAATTCATAACTTTCTAGGGATATAAAACATATGCCATATTTTCAACTAGAAGTATGTCAAAATGACATAAAAAATCATCAACTGGCGGGCCACGCCCACTTTTGACAGATATTTGCTTTTTAAATATCCTGAAATAATTGCAAAGCCTTCTTTTTATGTATTCATACGCAATTAACTCTAGATAACGGTATAACTGTACAATTAACTGTCAAGACTTTGGCGGGATTTATAGTTAGATGTGGCTGTTATGATTTTATTATAATTAATATTAAAAATGAACAAATCAAATGGATAACTTTTTTTTTCAAGGTAAGATTTTCTTATAAAAATTACTGTTTTCTACGAATTATATTTTTAAATTTGTGTTTAAAAAATGAAATTCTTCTAAATTTACTTCTAATTTATATATTCCTTTTGTATACTTGTACATACTGAAGTGATATTTTGGAAACACTGCAAAACATTTAGCTAAAGAGACATGTCATGACCAAATTTGAATAAATTCAGTAATGATATTTTTTTTGAAAAAACTAATTATATTTGAAAAAATATCACTTCAGCATAAATATAAATATTTCTTTATTGTACAGACAAGTTTTTAAACTTAAATATTCAAAAGTTTCTGAATGAATGGACCTACAGATATTCAGATGTGCAATACCATTTCTCGTTGCAAGAAGTTGGTTACATTCATACAAATACATAAATATCATGTTTAAAAACATAAAAAAAGGTTTTATTTTGGCTATTTTAGAAATCATTTGTCCAGTTTTGAGAAACTTTTGAAATTTAAAAGTTTTAGAAACTTATGTGTGTATGTGAACACACAAAACACTGATGAAAACTTTCGAACTGACGTAAAATCACGTTTCCACAAATGCACACCAAAACCATATAGATAAATTTTTCACATTATATTTATGATGATATATGCTCTACTTTGATATTTGTAATACATAAATGCTACAAATTCTTCAAAAATTTATACAGATTTTGTGATAATAGATGAAAATTTCACAAAATATCTCGTTAAACAAAAACTGAAAAATGCTCTGTATATTTTCAGAATTTTAAAACATTTTGTCTACTATTTTACTTAAAATATATTGACTTGATGTTAATGTTGAATAAAATGTAGCAAATACATGTTGTAATTCATAATTATTGTGATGAAGTGACACTTAATATAAAAAAGCATTTTTCGCAAAATAAAGTATTTTAAACGTTTGTGTACCCTTTTCTCAAAATTCATAGAAAGGATCCTCATACAAATTTCAGTAAACATAACTGATGTATAACTATATATACTGAAGTGAGATTTTAATAATATTCTCAAAATATTTTCGTAGGTGTCACTTATCGTGAAAAGAAGACAATTTTCAAAAAATTCATAGTGATACTTTTACGTTGCATGATTTCGAAAAAACTTAACAATATATTTGAAATATCTCACTTCAGTATAAATATTCTAATAAGTCTAATTAATATTCAGACAAAATCTGAAGTCTTGATATTTAACAGTTTCTGAGAAAAAGGTATTAGGTGTACGTGATGATATGCTGATATGTGATGATTTTTGTCGTTGCCAATAAAGCTTGTTTTACACATAAAATTACATACATTTCATGTTTAAAAAGAGAAAAGAGTTTCATTTTGGCTGTTTAAGAAATCATTTGATCGGTTTATCAGTTATTGAGATCTGATACTTTTAAAAATTATGTTTGCATGTGTATACACAAAACATTAATGAAAACTTTCGAAAAATGTCGTAGAATCACATATTTCAAAATCCTTACTTTCACATTTTGATACATTACAAGGCATTCATGATGTTTTATCCTGAACTTTGATGTTTGTCATTCATTACAGATAAAACTTCTTCAAAAATTGATACACATTTTGGGAAAACTAATGTAAATATTACAAAACATCTCGTTAAACGAAAACTGAAAAATGCTATATACGTATTTTCTGGGCAATTTAAGTAAAACAGGAAACAAAAATAATAAATATAGGATAAGCTAATGTGTAATAAAATGGGACAAATACATGTTGTAATTCATAATTTTTGTGATGAAGTGACATTTCATATTAAAAATGCATTTATCTCCAAATGAGGTTTTTCAAAGTGCGTGTACCCTTTTCTCAGAACACATTGACTATGCACTCACGACAATTTTACTGAACATAACTGATATGTAACTATATATACTGAATTGAGCATTTTTTAATATTCCAAAAATATTTTTGTAAAAGTCAGTTATCGTGAAAAAAATGACAATTTTCAAAAAATTCATTCTGATAATTTTACGTTGCGTGTTTCTGAAAAAATTAAACAATATATATTTGAAAAAGCTCACTTCAGTATAAATAAAAAAAAAGTCGAATTAATATACACACAAAATTTTAAGCCTGTACATTTGATAGTTTCTGAGAAAAAAGTACATAAAAATGCTCAATTTAACAGTGTCGGTATAGAGGGTACCGATTAACCTTAAGAATAAAGTGATAACTCAATCTTAAGTTTCTTCTAAATAGGTGCAGAATATTCTGTAGAATATTTCTTTGGCATTGGAAAATGTTTTCTGTTAGATAAAAAATAAACAATATTTTTTTTTCTTTTTCTGGTGAACTTCTGTGTATAAATCCAATTTCTAGTTATCTTTGGAAACATTGAAATTGAAACCATTGAAATTTTACTTATTTAAAACGATTATGTACAGAAGAAGACTTATAGTTCAAATTGAAATTAAACTGCTTGAAATTACTAATGAAATTACAAATTTTATTGTGGAAGCTTTCTACTTTAATATATTCTGATATTTTTTCTAAAAAAAAATTGAATTCATGATCATGAAACTTCTTTCTGAATAATTAATAAATTCATATCAACGCACAATATTTGAAATAGAATTCAGGACAGGAAAATAAAGTCTGATTTTAGTTAAATGTTAAAAATAGATAACACACGGATTTTTAAGTTTACACAGTATTCCAAAATTAGAAAAAAAATGAGGGGGTGGCCAAAGGTAGAAAATTCTTTTGTGGGAAGGGGGTTAAACTTCTGTTGCTATATCTAATACAATTTTATTGATATTACAGTAGAACGTCGTTTATTCGAACCAATTGAGACCGGATACCGTTCGGATAACCGAATGCGATCCATGCAGTACATAAAACCGGACACTATACGAATGTTGAAAATCATCACTTGCAGGAAACGTGCTTGAAGAAAAAGCAAAATATCGCAATTTTACTTTTATTGTGGAAAATAATAACGTATTTTTCACTGTACCATTGTACACCTTTTGTTCATTGTACACCAATCAGTCGAACCACCTAATTTCTCGTTAAGTTCCAGAGCTATTTCGCACAACAGAATGCCTAACATTTGGTCCTCTTCGCTCCTTCTTTGTGAAATCCACAAGTAGAGAGCACGATCAAGAACAATATCGTTTGCTTTTTTTATGGTTTTCCTTTACTTCACGCCATCTTCTGAGTCAAGTTTTGATGCAAAGTTTAAAATGGTTTCTCGGTTTTTTTATGCCAGAAATCGTTGACTTTCCAACATTACAAAACTGCGCTAGAGACGCTCCACTTTCTCCCTTCACGAGACGGTTCAATATTTCAAGTTTTGTCTCTGTGTTCAAGACGTTGCATTTCCGTTTTGAATTCGAAGACATAGAAGTTCACAGCTCAACAAAAGAGCCCGTATACACCCCCACTTGGAAACAAACTGACCTAATATTCCACGCAGATGTTTACCAAATCACATATCTGGAATTCCCCAAATATCCCTCATCTTGGGTTGTCTCGTCGCTTTTGGCATTACGCGAAACAACTGTTGAGCATTGAACTGTTCGACCCCCTTTGGACCCCCTAGGATCTTGCCTCTCCGCAATGCAGCGAATGGACACATTACGCCACTGCTGAATTCTAATAACAAATTGAATTTGGTGTTACACTACGTGTTAAGTATAAACATAGTCGTTCACTTTGAAGCTATGTTTTGAATTTATAACCCTTGCACATTTCTCTTTTAAATGAACTTTCTCTTTCCCAAGTTCAGTTCTTTTATTTCATTGAAGTTAAATATTGATGCTATTTTTAAAAAATAGAGTATTTTTTCACAATAAAATGTTACCAAAGGCTGTTTTGATACCGGTTTGATACAAATTAATTTATATTTAAACTGATATTACTTTTTAATCCCAAAATATAAGAAATGAATTATTTTGAAATGAATTACTATATTTAAATAGGGTCTGGAAAGAGGGAATTCACTAGATACACCCTTATTGAAAAGAATGTAATGTGAGATAAAAGTGATACTAAAATTATAAATGAAAAATTTATTGAGAACACGAAATATAAGCATGTTTTTTGTACTCTATAAAAATGAACAAATTATTCTTTAAAAAATCAGTTCAAAGTTTCGTTCTCCCGTTTACAACGAAACCTTGGCGTCTATACTGAATGGTAAATTATTGTTACCACCTGACACTTTTAAAGAGATTGACGTAATTTCCTGTTGATGGCACTAGAGTACGAGATAACTATTTAAATGGAGTGCAGTTATAGTTAAGCATGAATTGCACAGTGTTGCTGTCAAAGAAATGGGTTTAACTAAGTTACAATGCGGGACGATTATAGGTCAGGGGTTGGCAACCTTTTTAATGTGGCGTGCTATACCACACACACACAATCGACCAATAGGATTCCGAGTGCCACATAGTAGGACATTTTGAAACAAATCGATTCCCGTGGTAATGCATGCAGAATCAGAGAAGAGAGGTGAATAAAATAGATTACAGTTTTATTATATATTAATTTTGCATCATTTAAAGATATTTCATAACATAAAAATAAGCACAGCATATAAAATATAAATATTTCTTCAACGACAAAAAAAATAAAATTGTACATATATTAAGTATTTTAAACATATTTATTAAAAATAAGAAATAAACAACATAAAATATAATTTTTTCTTTTTATTACAGTTAAATAAAAATTTTAATTCGAACCTACTGCTTGCATCGCTCAACTTTCACGATTCTGAGCATTCAGTCGTTAAATAATTTCTTTGTCATCCCGACACATATACATCATCAAATGTCAGTGAATAAAGTTTTGAATTTTCATGTACAAAGTTTTTTCGTATGCGCTTTAATTACAATATTCCTTCTTGAAAATTCCAAAATCACAATTTTTTTACCTTTTCTATGCCTTTTGTATATAAATAAATGAACGAATAAATAAAATATATTATTATCTTCTTTTCTTAATTGGAAAATGAATAATATAAAAAAATTGAGAAAAAGAGAAAAAAAAAGTCTACACACTGGGAATTGAACCCACGACAAACGTATTACGAGTCCGAGCTCTTACCACTGCACCAACTCGTAATCGTCATACGGTGTAAAGTAAATAGCTCATAAGGTACGAAACATTTTTGTTTTCTATACGCTTAGCCATCTGGAGTTCCTACTACGGGTCCTTTCATTTCTCGCCAAGCCCGACATGCTACATGAGCTTCAGCGAAATCGGTGATGATGAATAGGGAATACTCCTTTGTAAGCATAAAACCGGGTCTCAACATCAAGTTTTTGGTCACCACAAGCTGCTTAATGGTGCTTGGAGAATAGAATTGCAGAAGTTGGTGTCCAATCCAATAAAAAGGCAAACATACTTCAAATTGTGGGGAATTGTAATCAATGAGCAGCTGCGAACATCTCTGAAAACACTTTTCGCCGCACTTTGCCCTAAAAATGCTTTGGTAGTAGTCGAGCTGTTTGGAAGCTTCTATTTTCGGGATTGAACAGCAACAGATGTTTCAAGTTTACAAAAGAATACAAGGATTGGACAAAAGATTACCAGAAAAGGGTAATGTGGTCCAATAAATCCCTTTTTAATTACATCCTGTAAATCAGTGGTCTTTAAACTGTGACCCGTGGACCCATTAGGGGTCCGTAGCGCCTTTCTAGGGGTTACGCGGAGTATTTCATGTAACGCGTCGAGGTTTCCCTTTTTTACAAACTCTATTGAAAGATGTGCCATACTAGACTAGATAACTAAATAATCCCCAATGAAAAAACTGTTCTAGAACTTGTATCTTGAACAAGAATATTAAATCGGGGAGGGATGCTCAAAATCTTGAGGGCCCACGATGTTACTCTGATACATAAAGGCGCCTAAGGGTGATCGAAAGTTTAAAAACCACTGTTAAAAATGACAGGGGAAAAATATGTAGAAAATAAAATGAAAGCACGGATTCGCCTGTATTTAGCTATAAAACTAGTTAAAACTCGCTTTAAAAACAGTTTTAAGATTGAAACGTTTAAAAGTGTCGCTCTTTTACTTCACAAAATTTAAATTATGTATACACACACACACACATATATATATACATAACAAAATCATGTTTAACTTTTATTTCACTCTGTTCATAAAGTTTGTATCACTTTTTTCTGAATACAAAATGAATGTTAATGAATGTTTTCTCTCGGACGAAAAGATAAAGTCTCTTATATTATTTATAAAAAAAAAGAAATAGTTTCAGTTTATTCTTTTACGTCAAAGACGATATGGTAATAATGAAGATTTTGCAGGAAAATCTCTTCAAAATACATTGCTTCTTGACATGCACTCTTATGACTGCGTTTTCTATTCTTCGTGTACATTACATATTTCGAAAGGGAAAAGCATAAAGAAATTTAATAGTGTTTTCAATTTATTTTACATGAGCGCATTTTGCGTAAAGTAAAACAGAAAGTGAAAACTTTAAGAAAAGGTTATATATTTGTAGCCATATCGTATCATAATTCCTTACTTGAGCAATGAAATGTCTTATGCTTTTAAGTTTAAAGATAACGTATTACAAACATAGTGAAATCTGATAGAGAAACATTTTAGACTTTGATTTAAGTTAAAACTTTCCACTTTTGTTTTCTTTTTCTTTTTTGCGACTTTCACTTCAAATTCACAAAATAGGTTCAATTCTAATCTCCTGTTTTTTTACGATGAAATTCAAGAGAAAATTTTTCAGAACATAAAACTTAAATTGCACTCTAAAGTTTGTTTATGTTTTAGAAACTTAACTCTTCTCATGCTTAATATTTTTATCAAACGTAGTTAGAGATGCGTTTTTAACTGTTCTAAGTTCTTGCATCATTTGCTTAATCTTATAATATCAATTAAGTATGCAGAGTTACAATACACTATTTAATCATTTTTTGTTGTTGTTGCTAATGCCACCTATCTCTGACGTAGTCAAATGGAGGCTCACGAAATTCATCATGGCATCGGGCTATTTTGCGGGCCTGTCGTTTAGCCGTAGCTTTGAGCACCATGCAGGTGACAGTACGATTTGGCTCGGTTCAACCCCAATTTTGAGGGAGAATACCCTGGGAGTGGTCTGGGGCTTCCCACCTCTCTTCCCTTTCCACCAACCTCACGAGAGAACTTGCGGTTCGACGGCTATTTAGAGTATCCCCCATGCCGCGAAGGCACTATACATTTACAAACGCCTATGTCTTCTCTTGTATTTGAACCCAGGCCCTACGGCACAGTAGTCAGCGTCGCTAAACATTATACCTAATGGTTCATTTAAAAACATTATATATTATTATTTTCCTGTTTCTTACAAAAAATGGTAAAAAAAGATAGTTAAAAAATATTATATGAGAATATATATTTTGATGTAATTAATTGGAAGCAAGACAACTTCACTTCTTGATGTGATCTGAAAGTTCCAATTAAAAGGAAGATAATTCTTAGACTTTAACGAAGTCATTAAATTAATCAGGAAAATTGACTCGAATTATACTTAATGAGACGTGATAAAAGTTGTTAAAGAACTGGGGGTGATTATGGCAAGACAAGTACTCTTCCTAAAGTTCGTTACACGAAGATGTTATCCATCGCAATTATCATAACTTGATTAGAGAATTGTTAAACGTGAAACGCTTGGGTAAAATTGCAGAAGCCTTTCTTCCAATCAAATAGTAAGGGGTCTTAGTCTAGCATCATTCGTTCGCGATTCGGAAAATGGCAGTTTTAAATAAGGTATCTTCAAACTTCTTTTTCATTGCGAGTCTAAATGATTTGGCAAAACTATTAATAAAGTACCGTAATTTAAAATTATTTTACATTATTTGAATTTCTTTAAATAAGTTCATTTTAGTGTGTGTATGTTTGAAGCATATAAAAACTCAAAATATGGTTAGTTTAAAACCTACGTCACACACACATAATTTTTTTAAAATACTGATACTTTGCTAAATATTTGACTTAATTTGAAAACTGCATTAAAATAAAATAATTGTGAAGATTTGCCGTAAGCATTTGTTAAGTGAATTTAATTTTATTTATATATATAAAATTTTTAATTTTAATACGAATGTGAATTTTACTAAATTTTTAATCCTTTCTTTCAATAGTATATATATTATGTAAACGATTTTTTTAATTACTTTTGCTTGCTTTTAATCCTATAACTTTATTCTAATTTTCTGTTTCTCTGAAATTAATTATTGAAAGATACGTATAACCATTTCTACAATTCTTTTTTCTATTGAAATATTTTCAGTTTTCTTCAATTCAAGATTGGTTTATTTATATTATTCTGAGCTAAGAAATTATTAGTCAATGAAAATATATTGCATAATTTTTTACTCTAAAAAAAGCTATTTTTTTAAGGAAAATTTCATATTATTTATCAGTGAAATAAGTATATACTATGTGGATATATTTTCAAGATAATTTATTTTATTTCAATTAAAATTCGGCTTATTTTTATTTTTTTACATTTTATTGAATTTGGGATAACTATAATGTTGTCTCAGTGCAATCCAAAGACTTTTGTAACTTCTTGCTGTAATTTGTTGACTTTGAAATTTTTACTGAACAACAATGAAACTAAGTGTATTTAATTTTAAATTATTCTTATTTTAATTTATCCCTGATTAACAGAAAGAAAGAAAGAATTTTTCTTAAAAAATTTTCTTGAATTTCAGGAAATTAAAATTTTTCTATGAAAGCATAAAATTGTAAGTTTTTTACTTACCTTTTTCTTTTATCTGTAATACTTGGTTAAAATGAGCTATAAGCAATTTTCTTTATAGTACTTTTACCACGAATAGTTTGTATTTGCACACAAAAAAAATTTATTTCATTTATACGATTATTCAGTGAATATAGGTGATGTGGAATGTCAGATTATTAGTGTTCTGTTTCTTATGCCACCTGGTCGACAGTAACATCAGATCAAGGTCCACGAAATTCATCGCGGCTAAGGGCTAGAATCTTACACCTGTCATTAGCCTAAGCTTTTGAGCCCCCATGAAGGTGACAGTGCGATTTTGCTCGGTACAGCACGATAGATGGCGACACCATTCGGACCCACAGATTTAACGAGCACGTTCTCCGAATATACTCGGCGGCATTTGGTAGCATCGGGCATCAGACCCAGGCCTTCCGGTCTGGAGTCCAATGCTCTAACCACTACGCTACCCGCGGCCCCAGATTATTAGTTAATTATGTTATTAAATATTTTATTCATATTAATTATTTATTAAGTCAGTGCTTTGCAAACTTTCCATATTTGTGACCCGATTTTCATTCAATATTTTAATCGTGCGCCCACTTTCATACAATATTAATGTATTGAATCTAATAATAATCTACTTTGTCACTAAAGCTACAATGCGATCTAAGTTATAAACTGTGCAAATTACCAAGAAAAGTATTAAATTTGGTATATAATTTTGCATATGACAAAACCATGGGAGTCAATATTAGTAATTGAATTTGTTTTTAATTCAGTATTGATAAAATAATAAATATACACTCATGCCCATAAATTAAGGATAATTCAGAATCACACAGAAATTGAACTCTAAAATAAAAATTTCATCTGTAGAATTATCACACACATCTTGAAGAAGAATATGCAAATTACAGGAAACAACCAGATGGCCCGGATAGTGTGTCACAATGACGAGAGTGTAAGAGAGGGAATGGTGGCAAAGAAGTAAAATTGTTCACAAGCGCTTTAAAAACCTTTCAGTGCAATAACCGCATAGTTATGGCACAAATGAAGCATTTGGATGATTTTTTACGTGGTAGAATTATCGGACGACAGGAATGTGAACTTACCCAGATGGAAGTATTCGAGGAACATGGAATCACCCAGAGAGTAATCTCCAGGCTTTGGCAACGATTCCAAGATGATGGTAATGTGAGTAGATGTTACAGCACAGGTCGCCCCGAGTTTCAACGCCGAATGAGGACCGGTATTTGGCAGTTACTGCCAGAAGAAACAGACGGAGCACAGAATAAGACCTCTCTCGTCAGCTCTCTTCAGCTACTGGTACGACAGTTTCAATGCAGACCGTGTACAGATGCTTAGGGCACATTGGTCTATATGCTCGTAGGCCTGTCAGATGTGTCCCCTTACCGCAACTCACTGTCGCCTGCGATTAACCTGGAGTAGAGAGCATGCATTGTGGACACCGCAACAGTGGTCTTGTGTAATGTTTTCCGACGAGTCCAGGTTTAGTTTGCAGTCTGATTCTAGCTGGACTTTCATATGGAGAGCTCCAGATACCTGTTACCAGCAAGAGAACACCATTCAACGACACCGTTACGGTGGTGCAGGATGGCTTGTTTGGGGAGGAATTATTCTTGGTTCCAGAACTCACCTGCATGTTCAGAGTGTAACGATGGCAGGCCTCATCTATTGGGATGTCATTCTGGAACAACATGTACGTTTGTTTCAGGGCGCCATGGGTGCTGAATGTCTGTTTATGGATGACAACGCCCGTCCTCACCGTGCAAACATTGTAGACGAATGCCTTCATTTGGAGGATATCACCCGTATGGATTGGCCAGCATACTCACTGGACTTGAATCCAATAGAGCATGTGTGGGATATGCTTGTCCGACGAATTGCAGCTCGTCAACTCCCTCCCACCTGTCTACCGGAACCTCGGAGGACATTTCTAGATGAGTGGTGTAATATTCCCCAAGATGTATTGCATCGTCCGGGAGACATACTCCGTATTAACCCTCATACTAACCATGATACACTATTTTCTGTAAATAGGTTCTTTTTTAAAATTTCTCCAGGGAGTAAAAATCGCAATTTCTATTAATTATGTCAAACATATAGCATCTTTTTTGCTCTTTAACTTTCGTTTAATAAATAGACTTTGCAAATAAGTCAAATTTGTTTTGCTTCTGTCTCTTTCTTTGCCTGAACTTCATTAGCCTTAATTTATGGACATGAGTTTATTATGCAGTACTGACACATTTATAAGTACTTTGCAACAGTGTATTTTATTTCTTATTATGTTGGAATGCTCGGTTTTATTTTCCTCTGGTCTTATTTTTGATATACTCGTGCCCCCATCCCCCACGTAGGGCTAACATTTCTCCCTAGGAGGTCGCACCGCACAATTTGAGAAACTCTGATTTATCCCATGAAATCTTTCTCTTCAAAAAATACATTGTCTGCCACACACAAAGAATCCATACAATTTATACTTACTCATGCAGAAATCATATCAATGAATACATAAAAAGAATCATGTGACCATCGTGAATTTGACCAAATGTCTTAAAATAGTTCACTATCCGTAACCTCGTGGCTGCCAAAGAAAATTACACGATACACTCTCCAGCGCCAACATTTCTCTCGCACGCACGCGTGCTAATTGGTGTATTGGGAGACTGACTGACTGGCTGAATATTAACGTCGCACTGTTCAGCTACACTAGGGATTTTGGCGACGAATCTCATAATTTAGAACAATGGTCAAGTGACGAAGACGACACCTTAGCTCGCACTCCCCTCTCCTAACTACCTCACCACACCAACGGGAGGACGTTTGAGCTCTCGACAGATTTAACGTGCATTGCTCCCCTACAAGGCGGGTCTTCAGTGGTACTGGGCTCAAACTCATGACAAGCTAGCCGTGATCCGATACCTTGACCACTTGGCTATCGCAGCCACGTGTATTGGGGGGGAAGGAAAAGACATAAATAAATAAATCCATCTGTGAAATAAGTAAATTATTCGCAAAGATTGTCTAAGTTATTGTATTGCATTCAAAGCATTCGGAATGGACTCGTGGCTGGCATGTCATGTGTTCGAACCTAGTGCCGCTGAAGACCCACTTTGTAGAGGGACCCAACGCACATTAAATCTATAGAGGCTCAGTGCCCTCCCGTTGTGGTCGGTCGTTAAGAGGGAGAGAGAGAGAGATGCTAGCTCAGGCGTGGTCCTCGTCCCTTGACCGAGGTTCAAAATTACAAGATCGTTCGTTAATAGCCATCGTATTGCTTTATATTGCGAAATTAATTGACTTCTCCTTCTCACTATCTGAATGATTGAGTGAATATTAATGTCGTACTGTTCAGCTATTCGAGGACTTTTGGTGACGGATGTCGAGATTTCGAACCATGGTCAGGTGATGAGAACCACATCTGATCCGGCATCCCCTCTCCTAACTACCACGCCACATCAACGGGAGGATATATGAGCTCTCGACACACTTAGCGTGCATCGCTCTGCTTCTCAGAGGGGCTTCAATGGTCCTGGACTCGAAATCATAACACGCCGGCTGCGAGTCCATTGCATTGACTACTAGGCTACGGCGGCTACTCAATGTCGGGAAGGCAATCGTGTCGTTGAAGTAGTTAAAAGCGCCTTCTTTTAACCAACTAATATTTTAACAAATAAAAAAAAACTGATAATAAGTCTGGGTGATGCATAAAATAAGTTTCTATGTATATTAAGTTAACCTTCCGTGTGAGACTAACAATAGCAAAGCTTAGTATCCATTCAGGCCTCATCTTTTTCGATACTCATAGACAAGGCGATTTCTTCCCGTTTCATTTTCAAAGTCATTGATGCCTCACCACGGTAATATCTGAAAAATAAATAAAAAAGTATTTTGTTCATAAACGTAATATTATAGGTATTACTGTAGTGGATACATAATCAAAATCATACGAATTCTAATTAGCAAATTTAAGATGAATATTATCAACATTAGTTGATATAAAATTAAAGATTATCAATGTTGGTATGAATATTTCTATGATAATTAAAGTAGATGCGATTAGAGTAAAACTTAGCTGTCATCCAACCTTATTATCTATCTTTATACATTAAAAAAATTTCGTGCGATGATGTAAAAAATTTATTATCGCAACAATGCCAATGTTCAAGATAACTCACCAAGTTGGTGACCCTGTTTTCACATCTGTCGCACGCTCTGAATTGGCAATTATGTGCTTCGTTTCGTTTAATGTCGCCAATACAATTGGCATAGTAGATTAGAGCTGGTCAAGAAAAATTTTGCGAAAAAAGAACAAATAAATAGAACTACATAATACATGTAAATATTACAATTTTACAATCTGAGCAATGAGTAGGGACAGATGTATAATTTGTACAATGGGTTGTTGGTCTACTGTTTAGGTGGACAAAGGGTGCCCCACCCCTATTTACACTGCTGGCCACCGTAAATGCAACACCCAGAAAGACAAGAGACAGCACAACAAAATTTATTTTGTAGATAACATGTTGACCAAGTATCAAATGATTAAATTTATAGACTTCTGTGAAGCGTGGTTCCTGCCAGAATCAGTAGCCAGAGTAGCCGCCATTGTTGGAGATCACCGCTGCCACACGCCTCAGCATTGATTCAAAGAGACTTTGAATGTATTCTTGGGGTACAGCAGACCAAGCAGTTTCCATACGTTGCAAAAGGTGATCTGGTGTGGCAGCTGGGGGTGTAATCTGGTTCAATCGTTGAGCAGCCATGGACCACACGTTTTCTATCGGTGAAAGATCCGGAGAGCAAGCCAGCCAGGGAAGCAATTCAATCTGGTGATTGACGAAGAACCTTTGGACAATGCGTGCCACGTGTGGTCGCACATTATCCTGTTGAAATATGGCTGTGGCCAAGCCCTGAAGGTAAGGAATTGACAACTGGCTCCTACACCTCGGTGATGTAGCGCTGGCGGTTTAAAGTACCGGCAAGGTGTACTAGAGGAGTGCGAGAGTGATATTCAAAACCACGTATACTATAATACCCGGTGAAGGACCAGTGTGGCGGTGCATAACGCGGCTATTCAGCATAATTTCTCCACGGTGTCTCCAGACTCGAATCCGAACATCGTAGTGTTGCAGACAGATGCGTGACTCGTCAGTAAAGACAACTTCATTCCGTTCTGCCACCTACATCCTTCTTTCATCGCACCATTGGCGACGGAGACGTCTGTGGTTCTGCGTCAAGGGTAGACCAAGCAATGGATATCTTGCGGACAGACCACTCAGCTGTAAATGGCGTCGAATGTTACGTGCAGACACTGAACGATGCGTTACAGACTCAATGTGCTGTGCTATGGTTCGTGATGAGACTGAGCGATCCGTCACTGCCATGTGCACA
This sequence comes from Trichonephila clavata, assembly GCA_019973975.1. Classification (NCBI taxonomy): domain Eukaryota; kingdom Metazoa; phylum Arthropoda; class Arachnida; order Araneae; family Nephilidae; genus Trichonephila; species Trichonephila clavata. The sequence goes on from BMAO01030789.1 coordinate 52,649, forward strand.
ATTTGCCTGTCCTCATGTGAAGTGGTGCACTGACGTGGATGCGATCGACCATGTCGGTCCGTCGTACCCTCCTGCACCCAACGGTCACATATCCGCAATACAGTTGTTTGGTTTCATCGAACACGCGACTACCGATTTTCCTGAAAGATAATCCACAATCTCGGTAAGTCACTATTCTTCCTCTGTCGAACTCGGATACTTGATCAAAAGCTGATCGCTGTTTTCTACGCGACATAACTGATTGTTTTTTGAAAAAACCACAAGAAAAACGATATTGCCTAACTTGAAATCGTCGAAATCTCCAAGCCTTAAATAGCGCTTTGAGGTGGCGCCACAGGTGTGCGTGATGTGTGTCAGTGCTAAAATTCTAAGCATTTGCATATTTCACCTTCACTAATGCATGTTGTAAATTTCATGATATTTGCGTGCTTCCTTCATTGTGTTGTATTTACGGTGGCCAGCAGTGTATATTTTTAAAATTATTATTATTTTTGATAGATTTTATTCTTATTATAAGATAAAATTGATGTCAGTGATATTGTCAGCATTAGTATATATTACAACAGTATTCAAGTAGATATCTTATTAAATAGTAAATGTAATTCTGGATATGCCGGCTGGGTGGCAAAGTTGGTTTGGCGTTGGCCTTGTATGCCCAAGTCGGTGGACTTTAATCAGGTAAAATATCGACAGCGTGTATGTCGTATGAATGTGCGATATGGAAACCTCCCTTGATTGCATGTAAGGCTTGGGTGCTCTCGGCAAAATTAAATTTCCACTTCGATTTCGCGTTGTCAGAGTTCTGATGCCCCCCCCCTCTGGAAAGGAAACTGCGTGTCAAAATCATTTGCGGCAAGTGGTACACCACCTTCCAGCTCTTGGGGAGTAAGTAAGTGAATATTAACGTCACACTGATTAGCAACACGAGGGCTTTTGGCGACGGTCCGCGTAATTTTGAACCATGGCCAAGTGAAGCGGACGACACCTGAGCTGGCACCCCCCTCTCCTAACTACCACACCACACCGACGGGAGGACATTTGAGCTCTCGACAGATTTAACGTGCATCGCTCCCCTACACGGCGGATCTTTAGTGGTACTGGGATCGAACTTATGACACGATAGCCATGATCCGATGCCTAGACCACTTGGCCACCGTGGCCCCAGCTCTTGGGGAAAGTACAAGGTATGCAATATTAAAATACCAATCCGCAACCCCAATACAAATAAAAAAAAGTGTTTTAGATGTTTAAATCATGGTAAAAAAAATAATAAATGAACAAGTCAATGTTATACTCAGGACACAAAACGCAAACAAGTTTTCAATGCCTGTTTAATAAGAATTTTATGTCAAAATGTTCTGAACTGTAAATTCTAATGCAAAATGCTCTTTTAAGTTAACTGTGCGCAAATGCCTGAACTACATAAAAATGTGCTAAACAAAAATTATATGACGGACATCTATGCAGATTAGAACCCGTAGTAAACACGAAGTACCTACACAATTCAATGCCTGCATTTAACAACGTAGACAACCCTCATTACTAAAATGTGCGAAGCATTTTTGTTCAACCTCCAACGGATCATACAAAATACATCCGTTGAATATAAGTCGCAACTATGTGAATCTATATGTATAAACAAATATCGACTTTATCTTTAGAAAAACGTATTCCTTATATTATATACGTTACCGTTAAAGTGTGAAAACCATTATTTCATAGATTAACTAGGTATTTCATGAAATAATTAGACAAGTCAGTTAAAGTAAATAAAAATATTCAATTCTATGATTTATCTAGGTATTCTATAGAATAAAGATTACTTGTTCGTCAAAGTATGAAATACGGCACCCAATACTCTGAACAGTTTATAACAGTATTCTTCTTAAACTCAACAGCCTTTTGCATGTTTTAGGGAGCATTTCTTCGATTAGGAACAAGAGATGTCCGAATAAAACAATTGTTCTCTAGATTTTAATTCAGTTTTTGTGAGTGGAAATTAATTTCTGTTGAAGAAGTTCCGAATAATGACTTAACGCTTATCTGTTGTAACATCTCAAAGTTGAGGCTCTGAGCAAGGATTTAAAAAGCGTTTGTATAAAGAAATGTATGTTGATAAAATTGTACTTGTTTCAAAAATGATATGCAGTGCAATTCAAATCGTTATCACAGCAATCTTTGATCTGATAAATAAGGAAAAGTAAAATAATGGTATCTCGTAAGACTTATATTAATATTCTCTTACATTTTTGTATGAAAAAGTTTAAATAATGTTTTTATGTGAAAAAAGCAAGTTTTTCTTCAAGAATGTATTTTTTTTTGAAATATTTAACTGTAACTATTCCTGCAATATATTCTTTTTTTCCTTTCTTCTTAACTAATGTTACAATATGAGCAATAATAAATTATATCATTTGTTTTTCCTCATTATTTGTCAATTAATCATCCGCAATCAGGATAAAACATATTTTTCGAGAAATTTTAACTATTTAGGGTCAATTAATTTATAAAATAAATCTGAAATTGTTTATATTTCCCTTTAATGGTCAATCACTAGTTATTTCATAAAATAACTGGGTAAAGTATGAAATTTTTCATCTATTTCATACTTTAACTGTAACTTGCACAGTTATTTTATGAAATACCTAGTTATTCTATGAAATAACTGAATCATAGAATTCAACGGTAACATATGTAAATATTTTAAAAAACTCTTTGCCAGACACGAATAACAATGCTGATAGGATAAAACCCACCAATCTAATTTAATTAATGGAACCCTTAGATTTCCTGACATTTTCAAAGTACCGCCTTCTTTATAACATTATTAAAATAGTATTGCTCTGATTCTAATGAAACCGCTAATTGGATGTAAGTTTTTAATAAACTTAACCAATGTGACCATAGTTAGGCCTAAAGTACCACCTTCCTTCGACAATTTTATGATTTTATTGTAGAAATTGCTCAAGAGCTTCATATCGATGTAAATCACGAACGTCACCATAGAGAGATTGGCTTTTATTTTTAAATACCGCATTCTTAATAGCACTTATTTTACTGCCCTGATACTAATTGCAGAGCTAATTGGATAAAATCACATTTAAGTTAACTATTTGCACCTTAGATCATTTTCCATTTTTAAAGTACCTCTATCTTAGAACGCTAAATAAATTTCATTGCTCAGATTCAATTGTAATATCTGATTGGATGAAAGTCTCAGAGTGTGCCGTAAATCTAAAATTATTTTATGAATAGTATTTGTTTATTATTGGTGTGTAATAGCAAACTATTAATTTTGTGCCTTTTGTAATCTGGCAATGTGTAATATTATCTTTTGTAATCTGGCAATGTGTAATATTATCTTTGATAATCTGAAAATCTTTGTAATATATTTAATGGTCTAAATTCATGTGACGTGATAATCACATGATAATTTTAAGCGACGTGTTTTTAGCCACTCAAGTTTAAAAACACATGTGACGTCATAGTCACGATAAATGCAATTATCTATTTTCAGCAAATCAGTTCATGCATTTCGTTGTTGCCAAATTACGCTTTTTACTGAAACTTTTTTTAAAATTAATATTTGTCACTTCATTTAAAAATATGTGTATAAAACAAGACTTTTTTTTCTTTAATTTAAAAATATTTTTGCAGAAATTTTTTTTTATTACTCTTGAGCATTTTTACCCATTTATACAATTTGAAATTTTACCCAAGTTTTACAAATAGAATAAAAAGTACGAGCTATATAGTTTATTGTCCGTTTTGAATTCAATGTAGAACACGTGTTTATATTATCATGTGACCGTCATGAATTTAGTCCATTGAGTAGAAGGAATACAGTTGCTGATTGATACTATAATAACGCTTGGAGTATTAATTTTAGGTAAAACACGTTGGATACTTTGCTAACTGAATTTTGAAGCTTAAGAAATCGGGTAGATTTCTAGAAAGCATAAAAAGCTCAGTAAATGTAACCAATGTAACAGTAGTTATTATTTTCCTTTTAAAGTACTGCTTCTGTCAATAATTTGAAATTTTATTGCTATAATTGCTCAACAAATCTTTGATGGGAGGCAGGTCACAATTATTTTATTCAACATCATGTGTTGACTTTTAGTTTTCAAGTACCGCCTTCTTTACTTGATTAAATTTTATTGCTCAGATTATGATGACAGAACTAATTGGATGTAAGCCATAACTAGTTAACCAATGCCAACTTAGTTAACCCTTTACATTAAAAGATCAGACCCTTTAAGAGATTTTTTTTTATTTCATTGCTAAAATTGAGTGCAACAAAGCATTGTTTGGATGAAAATCACATTATTTTACTCAATACGGTTGTGGATCAGTTTTATGTTTAAAGTACTTTCCTTCTTCACTTAGTTAAATTTAATTGGTCCAATTCCAATGAAAGCTATGATTCCGCAGAAGTTTCTTTAAACTTAACCGATGTAATCATTGTTTGGCCTTTATTTTTAAAGTACCGCCTTCCCCCTTGACAATCTTTCAGTTTTATTGTTCAGATTCAAATCCAATTCTAATGGATGTAAGGTACAATTATTTTGACCAATAAAATCAAAGATTGACTTTTATTTTTTGATGTACCGCCTTCTTTACAACATCAATTACATTTTATTGGTCATTTCTATTGATACATGATTTGAGATACATGGTACTATTAATTTAACCGATGTAACTATGGTTTGACTTTCAAACTTCAAGAACCGCCTTCTTCGGAGGAGTTACTAATTTGTTTTACAGATTTTAATGAATGTGACCAGTGGATGTTCGTCATAACCTTGTGTACTGCTTTTTTCACTTAAAGTTAATGATATCATGCATCAACCGATTAAAGTGATTAGCAATTTTAAGTGCTTTAATGATGGCGTCAGACCAGTGCTTCTTACACTTTCAATATTTGCGACCCAATTTTTAATCATTATTTTTGTTGCACCTCCTATATAATAGCAATATATTGAAAGTAATAATATTCTTTCACGACAAAGTACAATAAAACCTCAATTATACACCGTACAAACTATCAAGATAAGTATTAAATTTTGTTCTTGTTTACTTTTAAGTAATACATAATTTAAGTGAGTTACTTAAGCATTACGTTACTTTCTCTGTCTATTCGTATATTTACAAGTGTGTTATATCAATGTAAATGCTTATTTTATTTTTTATAACGTCTGAAGTACTTTGGTTTGCTTCTTTTCAGTAAACTTATAATTTTTTAAAGTAATCTTTTATTTTAGATTTTTCGATAAGGCTCCCGCCCCCCATGTAGGGTTATCACGCCTCCCTACGGAGGTGGGAAGCACTCCATAGTTTGAGAATCTCTGTATTAAGTTACAATATTGGCTTGATTCTTACAGAACGACATGTAATTTTATTTGACATAACAGTTAAACCAATCTCTACCTTTAAAATACAATATCATGTATTACAATAAAATATATAGTTGTACACGATAGTCTTCTGTTGGTAGTCTTGTTCTTGCTACGTAGCATAATGGATGAGTTTATGTTTTAATTTTGAAAAGCATAAATCCTTGATTCTCTTGATGTACTTAGTTTCATCTATATTTTCTTATTACTTACTTGACAAATAATTCTCACTAGCTCACTTGCTCGACATGAGATTTCCTGGACTATTAAATCTGCAGACTTGAAATTTAGCAAACATGTTCCTTTCTTTGAGTAGAGATTCGCTATTTTTCAGCCATTAGTCGAACAAATTTGAAACAGCAAACATGTTTCTTCCGTTTACTAGAAATACACCTAGAAAGTATTTTGCGGAAATAAATTCCCATGAGAAGGAGTGAGGGCTTTATAAAAAGGAAAATTAAAATTTATAATTAAAATTAATAATATTAATTATAAATTAAGGAAACGCGTTTTTTTAAAATTAAGTTGAGGAAATGCCCTACGAATGGATTTTGAAGAAATGTGTTCCAACGGGAGTTGTTGGGAAAGGAGGTTAGGGAAGCATTAAAGATTTAAGAAATTCCCCTTTTTGACATAATAGATATACAGACTTGAAATTTGACCGTCATACTTCTTTTTTTTTTTAAGTAGAGATCGCTAAGAATATGTTTTGCAGAAATCGATTTCCAAGTGGGTTTGTGGGAGGTTACTCGGGACTTTTAGATAAAAGAATTGCAATTATTTAACAATTAGACCTGTAGACTTGGAATTCTACAGGAATGCTTGTTTTGTTGAGTAGAGATGCACTAAAATCGGGTATTAAGGAAATCACCTCCAAGAAGAGTGCTACAAGAGTGTAAATAATAAGCATACTTATGTTTTGTAAACTTAAGTTATACCTTTTTTAATCCAAAAGGTGAGGGCTAAGCGAATATTTTTCATTGCAATCGAAAGTTTGAGGCTAAGACATAGATAACAATAACCCAGTGATTCTCAAACTGTGATGTCCGGCTTCTAGGGGGGAGTGAGCATATAAAAATTGGAATTTATTAAAAAAATTATTTATCACAAAATTTAATGCTTACCTTGACAATTTGTAGGTTTATAATTAGGGTGGCATTAAAGCGCTGGCGCGTGTCAAAGTACAATATTATTGCATTCAATTCCAATGAAATTTATAATTGAAAATTGGGTCGCAAATACTGAAAAATTTAGAAGCACAACAATAACCTAAAAGAGAATGCATTGTGTAAACATTTCATAGTGATGTGGAGCGTAAACGTTATGTTTAATAAATAACATGAAATATGTGTACTTCAAATTAAATTTCAGAAATACATTGCATAAATGGCGCTCACATTTAATTTCTCCCCAAAATAAAACTAATGCCGTACAAAATTTTCCTTATACGTCTCTGTTGTGCGGCTGTTTTGAATTAGCATTACAATTTTACAAAAAATTGTCACGAATAAATTTATATTTGGCAGTGTATAAGAAATGAGTACTGCACTGTGCTTGAAATTTCCTTTACAAAATTTCTCACTGGACTGGACTATTTATTCTTCACTTTACTGCATAAAACCATGTTGCAATGCTGAAGCAGTTCCATTTAAAGCATAGGTTTCCAACCTTTTTTGAACTGACGCCCCTTTTCTAGTAAATATTTCGATACCACCTCTCATTCTGGCGAAATAAGAGTATACATAATACATGGTGAAAACAAGAGTTAAATTTTAATAAACATTCTATTACTAATAGAATATAATATATTGCACTTGTCATAATTTACTAACAAAATCAGAAGCTGTGTCGAACAACATATTTCCAACATCCCTTTTCATTCCTGGACAGCTAAAAATAGGCTGAAGAGATCTTCAACACTTCAGTTTGATAAAGACATCAGAAACAAGATTAACTTGAATCACACAAGCCTTGACATCATTCAAGAACCTTGTTTTCCAGTCAAACCAACTTCCTCTGCAAAAATATTTTTAGACCTTCTTGAGCCTTGCACGAAAAAGGAATCTAAGGACACACTTAAAAGGAAAGGCATGGACACAATTATCAGTCTTATGAGGCCTCGTTTAGTAACTGCCTACACTGACGGTTCTTCAGACTCAGAGTGCAATAGGGGTGGATCTGGTGTCTTTCTTAGATACCCAGATAATACAACTTCAAAGCACAAGGTATACGCAGAGCAAATTGCTTCCAACTTCACGTGTGAGCTCATAGCAATTAGGACAGCCCTTGATATTTACCTTACATGGACAGACATCGCAAATTCCGACGGCATCATTGTTCTCTCCGATTGTAGATCTGCTCTTGAGACCATCAAGAAAGGAAAAATGGGACTCACCCAAGAAATCAATTCTCTTTTACTTTTCATTGGTGCATTGGGCAAATCATGCACCCTCCAGTGGATCCCGGCCCATGTTGACATCGAAGGGAACAAGAGGGCCGATTTCCTTGCCAATGAAGCCAGAACTCTTGAACCTGTAACTTCTTCGACTACGGTCTTTGATGCCAACGCAGTCGTAAAACAGAAGCTCTGCTCAAACCTACGAAAAAAATTCTCGATGGCCAGAATTAAATTATAGACGAGAAATTACAACAACAATAACCAGACTAAGGAAAAAACATTTTAAGGGCATGAAGATTCTGCCTGATGAATCCAGATCATATGTGGAATTTAGGCACTGCCCAGGCAAGCAACTGGATCCCAAACATCTTTTTAACTATCCTTTCATTGTGGGTGCCCTTTTCAAAATAGACAATGACTACAGCATGGACATCCTATACTCGGATCGTGCCATGGATGTTGCCACGGCGGTGATTCACGTCTTTGGCATATTTGACTCATTTCTATACCTTTATTTTGTTATACTATACACCTTTGCACTTTGTCATACACGACGGCAACACACACACAACAACAATAGAATATAATTCTTAATTTAATTTTTTTTTCTAAGCGGGAATTTTTTGACTTGAGAATCATAATTAAATATTGCCACAAATATATTTAAATGTGTAATATTATATATGTTAATATTAGGCAGGATATTGTTGGAATTGAAACACGCTACTGAATTTCTTCTTCATTTAAGAGAGTGGAATAAAAGTTTTTGTTTACCTGTTATAAAGATAGGTAGGGGTTTTGATGATACGAAGTAATTCCTTATATATATATATAAAGTATTGCTTTCAAAATAAATATAAATTGACAGTTTAAGCCTTTAAAGAATCATACGTTAATTCCTGCTTAACATATTTAATTATGTTTCTTGTGGATAATATACACAATGAAATGCAGTGGACGAAACATTTTTCCTACTGTTCACAGACAAAGAGACAACTCGGGCACTACAGAAGTAAAAATGCACAATTGCGTTCAATTTAATGTAGGTCTGAACGTAATGCAATCTTTTAAGTTTTTCATCCACTTCCCGAACTACCGAAATATGTGAATTTTCGTACATGTGATATAGAAATGATTTAAATACATACAATCAACATAAGGTAAACAATATTAAAGTTTACTTTTCTTAGTACATAATCAGCGTGTTTTTTAGACTATATGTGGTTAATCTGCCAAGCCCCTGCGTGCCATCTCAACGCCCCGTAATTTTCACTGGGTCTTTTACTGTCCCCCTGAATGCATCAAACGCCCACAAGGGGCATATCGCCCACGTTGAGAACCTATGATTTAAAGTAAAGCATTTTAATATTCTATATGCAATAATTCTTTTTAAAAAATACTCAATCGGTTAAAAAAAATGCCAAAAAAAATCATTCTAATTTCTATCGTATACTATAGTTTCCATAAGATACACTTCCTCCATACTCTTGGTGGTCTTTCCAACTCCTGAGGGTTTTTTTGGCAAATTAAAATCAATTCTTACTTATTAAAATGTTTTAGAGTAAAACAATACAGAGGGTACATAAAATACAAGCAATAACAAGCATTGCACAACGGAATTCAGGTCTCTGCAGTTTAATTAGGTGCGAAATCTAGCCAATACATACAATAACTGGACTAAAATATGGCAATATGAAACAGGGAGTCAACAATAAAGTTTTGTAACAAGCGTGATCCTGAGATCTGAAATGAATATAACAAATTTAAAACAGAACGTAGTATTATTCTCTGTACAGTTAAGATGGTAAAAGACATGTTGTGAAAGTATTTCTAGTACAATTGATATATGCTGTTGTTTCATATGGCGAAATTAGAAATCAATCTATTACATTAGGTCCCTCGTCAAGGCTGATTAAAATTAGAATGCCCGGGATTTCAATTACCCTTAAACTTCCACTGGTGTCGTTTCGACATTGTGATATAAAATACATAAAATAATTGTAATAACTAAATAATTGCAGGACTACTTCTGTAGGGTTTAGTTTTAAGACATTTTAATATTATATTTCATATAATTATCATATATTATGTCCTATTTTTTATCGTAAGAGACTGCAACAAAGCAAATTATATACTTAAGGTATCCGACTGGTAGCGATAACTTTTTTTTTTTAAAAGTAGATATGGGGACTTTTGTTCTTATTTTTAGATTTTTTTAATGTATTTTAGGGAAAAAGTGCTAAAATTAAGAAGAGAAAAAGAAATTTTTATTACTAAATGGGAAAAAACAGGTAAAAAAAAATAGCATAAACGTGGCCCATTCTGCACCAAAGGTTTATGAACAAATTTTCAACTTTTTCAATCTAATGTGTTGCTATATTATTCAATTTTGAAATGACCTCAGGATAAGATATATTTTCTTTTTTACAAAAACTAGAGCACTTTATCTCGGTTACTGTATGAAAAGATAGCGATTATATTCACATAAGGGACTGTAAATTTTGTAATAAAACAGTGATTGATAAATCTGAAGGTTAAAATAATTCTACTATTATAGAGAAAAAATTCACACGCAGTTAATTATGTTCAAAACTTTTTTAGCAATTGCTGACCCCGTTTGATTATTTTAAAAAAAATCACATTTCGAGTAAAACGAGTCTTAAAGTATGACATATCTTGCTTAAAGTAAAGGCATCTGCTTTTACTAAAACACTTGTAGTTTTTGTTCTAGTGAACGGAAAATGATAAATTTGGTATTTTTATAAAGCTAATAAGATGGCCCATAAAATAAAATCATAAAAAATTTGTCAGTTTTTTGGAAAAATTCACAGTTTTAGGGTAGTCGGATACCTTAATCTTGTAAAGTGGAATAAAAAACGCATTAATATTCATAAATATTAGCAAAATTGGAGTTTTTGTGTGCGAGTTTTAATCATTATTTATCGCTTTTCTGCATAATTTTTGTACATATCTCATTTGCAATGAATACAGTAGTATTCAATTTTTCCTGTAAATTTTCCGCACACCATTTTCCTGCAAGACACATACATCATTTCCATGAAACTTTTTAATTTCGCACGTTTAGACATGCACAATTTTCGAAACGCTTAGACGCAAGGGTATTAGTTCAACTGACACATTTCCGCAGTGAACCCAATAGCATAGCATTCAAGGTTAATTATGTATCAGGTATTGATGAACCTTTTACAATTTTTTCCCCTTAAAAACTTGTAAAGGAGAAGTGGGGGGGGGGGGCTGCGGCTTATATTCGAGTAAATACAGTATTTCACTTGGGACAGGGGATGTCAAAGCCAAGTGTTTTTTATAAAAAGGGGTTCATGTGGACAGTAAATTTGGGAGCCACTTCCGTGGATCAATAAGAATGGATCTGATAGTATTGAACCAATTAATTTATTATTGTCAAATGAAGAGTAATTATCGAAATTTTTGGAGTATTAGATGAATTTTATTCGTAGCATAAATGAAAGTTCATTTGGCTGAGTCTAGTTACTCCGCATTAATGAAGTACTGTAAGTATAGGTTACGGATGCAGTTAGAAATTAGAATTAATTTAAGTATAACGAGCCAAGAAATATTTATTTGAAGTATTGATTCAAAGAAAAATATGGAGCTAAAAGTTAGAAAAACGACGTAACTTAAACACACTTACGTGAGTACGTCTTTTTGCATAAAATATGAACTTTTTTTCTGTAAAAAGATAAAATTACGTAAGCATATTTAAAACTAGATGAGAATAAAAAATCCTGGAGAGATGGTTAACGTAAGCTAAAGAGATGTATCCAACTCCACAAGAATTGTCGTTTCCTTTTTTTTATTAAAAAAGGTAAATAAAAAACCTTTTGCAGCAAATAATTAACTGAGTTATCACATTTTTCTGTTTAGTTTCCTAAAAAAAAGGTTTCATATCTTAACTAATGAGTAAATGATATATATGCATGCACTGACAAAGCTACTAAAAAGTATTTCAACAAAAAAAAAAAAAAGGGTAATCTAAAATGTTTTTTCCTTCATTCTTCAAAAACAATTTTTTTTTGAATAAGTCAAATTTTATAAAAAAAACATGTCTTAAAGCCTTTAAAGTAGACTCTTAGCAGTTACTCTTCCTTTTTTTAAAAACTCGAAACAAAATTTAAAAAAAAGATTAATAAACTTTATAATTCGCAAATCTAATTCTTATTTTAAAAAAAATGTCATTAATATATTTTTACACAAAGAAAATGTTTCTTTTTTACTTATGTATAGTTATACAATGAATTTTTAAAAGTCTTTTCTGCTGTGCAAAAATGCAAATTATTTAATTCGGCTGAACATTAAACTTGTAATTTAAAACAGAATGGTTTTTTTTATTTATCAAGAAAGCGAGAAAAATACATACTTTTTCTAGCACAGAGAGGTTACTTTTGAACATCTAAAGCAGCGATTTTCAACCTGCGGCCCACCAAACCTTTTTAAGTGGCCCGGTCAGTGCCCATTGCTATGAAAAATTCACTTATTTAAGAACAATGTATTAAAAATTTGATGTCATGAAATCAAATACATAAATTTTGCTTTTTGTTATCAATTGAGTACGAGGGCGAATTGGTGTTCTTTCGAGTAATCTATTTGTAACGGTTACAGTTAGTGATAATCGACGGTAGTGGAGTAGTGGCAATTTTATGGGTGGAACTAATTTTTAACTATCTTTCATACAATTCTATTCTCTTGTAGATCCGCTGTAGGTTCAAACATTAATTCATCAAAGACGAATTCATCACACCAGGAACAAAAGTACTTAATTCATCTTTAGTGGCTAAAGATTGTATTACGTTTTAGAAGCCACACAGCACACACAATTAAAACTAATATAAAATCAAACATTAAAATATTTACACGCCATTTTGTATCTGAAGCTACAGGTTGTAGCCGCCATCGCTTCCTCCCTCATTGTGATCTTCTTCCTCTCTCCATTCCGATGGCAGCGCCACCTACATAGTTTTGTTTTTGTCCAGCGAATCTTACACATACCTTGCAAACAAAAATATCGAAGAAAATATATTGTTTCAAGATTATTCGGAGGTTGACTAATTTGTAGTGAAAAACAAGCATGGATCAGTAATTGTTTGATTTGTCAGGAAAGCGCTGTATTTAAAAAATACCGATGATAGGAATCCTTCAATGACGCTTTTCTTCGAAGACCTCTTTCAAGAGGTTGTAAATAGGCTTTCTTGAATATTATTTGCAACATCAACAAAGTGTTTTGTCAGTAGCAATGCCACAGCTGTAACAAAGACAACTTATGAAGTTTGTTGTTAGATTATTGGTAATCGTATGAAACCGTTTACTGATGCAGAAATTGAGGAGAGTTTCTTAAATGCTTCTAATTCAGTGTTAGTGACAAAAATAAAAAATATAAAAAAAATTATAATTAAAAAAAGTAAAAGAGGAGGTAAAATATTTTGATAATTTTTCCACATATTAACCCTCATGATGCAACCCGTTTGAAATTGCTAACATATGTATGCGTCACACCGTGAAAGAGCTGACATATGTATGCAGCCCAACAGGAAAAAAAGGTTGAGTACCCCTGATCTAAAGGATCAACCATCGAAATAAACGAAATGTGATTTTCTCCGACACGCATGCTAAGATATTGGCTATGTGCTGTCACACCCCTGTTTTTACGTCTGTGAGACAATACAGTATTCTCTTAGAGCAAAAAGAGGTAACAGCAACTTAGGTGCAAAACAATCGTCTTCTAGTGGATCCCTTTCCTTTTCAGTATCTCTAGAAATGAGACTACAGATAAATTGGAAAGAAAAAGTGCGCGTAATCTATAGTTCTGTTGAATCAAAGATTAATTTAGCTGGGAAGGATTGTTACAATGTGCTACCCTTGAGGCCTATCTTCTAGAAATTGAGTTTTTTTCATTCATCCAAATTGGTACCTTCAGACAGAAAAACTCCATTCCTCTAACTAAAGTCACTACTAAGTAGAATGTAAGTAGTAAGTGAGGAGAATAGAATGAGTTGGTCAATATAGCCACGATAGTCCTGCCGGAATAATAGTCACCTACTCCTGAATTTGTTATTGAAGCTATTTGAAGTTGTTAGATTTTTAGTGAGTGAATTTCTGAGGTAGCACCTCATTAAATATAAGTACTCTTTATTTATTACTAGTTTATTGTCTTGTCTACATATCGCATAATCTGATTTAGCATTGTTGTTGCCGTGTACTTCCCGAAGGGAAGGAATGAAAGTTGCCAGAGCCTGAGAGACAGGTTGGACTTCTTAACGATAGATGGCGACACCCCCATCTCCATATCCACAATTTAAGCATGGAACTGGAGGGTAGGGAAATATTCTCCAGCCCCTGCACTCGTGGTTTCTGCTGCGACCACCCACAAGACTTTCGGACCTATTGATTTAACGAGCACGTACTGCATGTGTACTCGGTGGTATTTGGCGGCATCGGACCTCGAACCCAGGCCCTCCGGTCTGGAGTCCAATGCTCTAACCACTAGCCTACCCACGGCCCCAGGTTTATCATTAGATTTTTAAAATGGAATTATTTTTCTATGTGTTTGTATTTTTTCCGAGTCCGATTTAATGGCCTCTCAATCACTACTGCTTTCGATATTCGTTCTACTACGGTTGATTTTTCTCCCTCGAGTATCAGGTTAATGAGCGTGACTTTCACTTCAGTCAACAGGAAGAACTTCGACAAGATTCATGCACATTCGAGCTAAGGGTGGAACAAGGTAGTAGCTTTGCTCTGAAACCAACCCCAAACTCCGTTATTTTTGCAGATATCGTACGGTTGCTGTCTTTTAAATCACGATCATAACGACTGTTTTTATGCTTTTCTGAATCGACTTAGAATCGTTAACTGTTCTTGCCTTTCTTCTGCAAAGATGCTATAAAGACTGCAGACCACCTCCTTCCTTGCCCATCCTTGAAAATTAGCACTATTTTCTCCCGTTATTGGAAGGCATGGGAGCTTAATTTACTCAAAACTTTAAATCTTAGTTTTCTTCTGTGCCTTTTATTAATTTATTGTTTCATTTTTCCTTGTGTCATCTAATCTTTGCTTTATGCGCCCCAACGAAAGAATGGTGATATTTTTTCTCTGCTTCATTGGGCAAAAAAATCAATGTAAGATTGTTACTCCATTGATAATGGTAGAAAGGAATTAAAAATTATAGAAAATGGTATACATTATTGCTCAGAAACTGGCATTAAGTTAAATGTATCAACACACGTTGTAATGGGTGGTTATAATAAATTTCTCCTGTAAGCAGCGTCGTGAAGATAAAACGTATGAGTTGATATATTGCCACTGCATCTGGTATATGGACTGTACACGAGATACATTTGCTCGTGTGATTAACAAAACAGTACAAAACTGTCTTCTAGGTGTCGTAATTCTATGGAAAAACAAACATTTTTAAAAGGAGAACATATACCTTGTAGGAAGGTTTAATTGTTTCCATCCTCTCTC